>JAPKLX010000016.1:4008394-4024683 GCA_026898415.1 Leonotis leonurus | reverse complement strand
CCCCCTGAACCACCACCCAATCCTCCTCCACCGCCACTTCCACCGCCACCTCCGAACCCCCCTCCTCCTCCGGAACCACCACCAAAACCACCGCCGGAGCCAGCTCCTCCACCATATCCGGAGCCCCCACCGCCACCTAGTCCTCCACCACCACCACCACCTAGTCCTCCACCACCACCACCACCTAGTCCTCCACCACCACCGCCACCTATTCCTCCTCCACCGCCTAGTCCTCCACCACCACCGCCACCTATTCCTCCTCCACCTCCTAGTCCTCCGCCGCCGCCGCCACCACCTAGTCCTCCACCACTACCACCACCTAGTCCTCCTCCACCGCCTACTCCTCCACCACCACCGCCACCTAGTCCTCCGCCACCACCGCCACCTAGTCCTCCGCCGCCGCCACCACCTAGTCCTCCGCCTCCACCTAATCCTCCGCCCCCGCCGGAACCTCCACCAAGGCCGCCACCGGCACCACCTCCGAAGCCCCCTCCTCTCCCGAAGCCCGGGCGAGGAAAGAACGTCTTTTCATCGTCGAAAGAGCCTTTGGAGGCGGCTAGGTGTCGAGCAGCAAAGGAGCAAGAAACGAGAGAGCCCAGAAAGAAAAAGAGAAGAAGCTTATTGGAAGCCATAATTATTTGCTTGTTTTGTTGCAAACTGAGATTACAAAATCTTGATTGGATTTTGATGGTGAGTGAGGAATGAGGAGTGCAGAATGGGTTTTATATAGAGAGTAAAGAAATTATTATATATGAATAGTTGATGATTGAAGAGATCAATGCCATAAATGAGAGCACTGAGCATATCCTCATCCATATACAGCTAATTAGCAAATTGGGTGATTAATGCATGCAACTAGTGCTCTTTTGCATGCATGAATATATATACATAGGCTCATGACTTTTTCAACAATTTGTTGATGTCTTTATTTGGACTTATCATTCAAGACTTTTGGTCTGGAAGTACACGACAAGCTGTAGGTCCTCATTACTTAAGATAATTGGGACACAAGATCTAAGTAACCTTACAATATATACAAACATAGGAAACTATAAAAAGTTCTTACATATATAGAAATAAGAGTGCATTATAATAAAAAGAAAAGGCTTGACTATATGGTCATTTGAAACTGACATGAAACAATATAATTAATGGTAGATATATAAAACACCAAGTGATGCATAGTTTATTCATTAGCCATAAACTGTCTGGAAACAATGCATAAGTTCGTTCTTATCAATTATAGGTTTGTTTTTTCATTATTTAATTATTCTTGACCTCTTTATGTTGAAACATTTTTCACTTATTTAGACTCATTTTTCTTATTAGGTTGTCCCAATTATTTAGACACATTTCCTTATTTAGAAACTTTTAAAGCACTAGACATCTCTAATCCAAAGTTATCATAATTAAATATTGGTCTGCGTGCCAAAAATAAATGAGTCTAAATAAATGGGATGGAGTGAATAATAGATATTCGAAAAAAAGAAATGAGTAATTATGAAGTAATTAGTTCTACCTAAAATTCTAAATTGAAATTCAATATGAAACCAGCTATTGAGACAATTATCAATTATAGTAATTTAAAAGAACTTCAATGAATACTTATCAACCAAAAACTAAATCATTGGAAAACAAAAAAAAACCTTATAAATAAAATTAGAAAAGGAAATGAGGTCCTTTGGTGTGATGGAAAACCAATATTGTTTTAGCCCAAAACTGAAAGCAGAAGAAGCTGCACCACTGGTTGTAGAAGGGGAACTTGGGAAAGAGCTTGCAGTTAAAGATGCAGAACTTGAAGAACCCGCACCAAAACTGAAAACTGGAGCAGCAGCACCACCAGTTGATCCACCTGCACCAAAATCATAAACTGGAGCAGATGCACCACCAGTTGATCCAACAGCACTGGTCAAAGGGGAACTTCCAAAGGAGCTAGTGGTTACTGAAGAATTTGCAGATGGATCACTGGTTGACGAACTGAGTCCAGAAGTCATATTTCCAGAACTTGATGTCCCAAATGCTACAAAATTGGTAAGAGAACTGGAGCTTCCAGAATTTATATCCGTTGCCAATTTGTTTCTCAAATCTTCTGCTGGAGAGCTGGATGTCAATGCTGGTGATACTTTAGTAGATGGGTCAGGAGAGACACCAAATTTAGAAGCAGGTTCCCCAGAAACTTTAGGTGTCTCGGATGCTCCAAAACTGACTTCATTAGAGGGAGCTGAGCTAATGCTACCTGTTCCGGGTTGAATAAAATCTGAAACACTCACTGATGGGGTGAAAATAGCAGGAGGACCAGTGAAATCTGTTGTGTATTGTTGTTAGGTAAGACCCTAAATGACCAAGTGGGAGCATTAGAAATAAGCAGCCCATTGGATGAAGCAGAGGTAACAGTATCAGATTCTCCATTTGTATCTTTACCTGCCAGAGCTTTCAAGTATCCATTTTTCTCTGGCTCTGAAACTGTCACTGGAGAGCTATTTGGAGCAAAGACATCCCAGCAAGCTGCACATGCAGTTAACAAAATTAGGAGCTAGGTTGCACTTGCTGTTCATGAAGAAATCGAATGTCTATAATAATTGTTAGTTTCAAGGGAGTTACTTAAAAAAGGACTGTAGATGTGGTAAAATTTAGTATTTTCATCAGCTTGAAATTTGTTTGGTTAAGGACTTTTGATTATATTTTGTTAGAAACAGGAGCTTGTTTCTAACTTTGGCAAAACCATCAACTTATTTTGCAATAAATGACTCTGCACAAACAAAGAGCAAAGGACAGTTTGAGCTCTCGGGAGAAGTCAAAGAACCGAGATGTTCTTGCATTAATTTCTCCATTGAAAATGGAATTGAGCATATAGTTGTAAAGGGAGAAGTCATTTAAACAATGTGATCAGCAAAAAGCAATATGATCAGCATGCATGAAGATAACTACCCTGCTAGAGCTTTCTGGTGTTCTGCTGTAATGTCCCGCTAGTCCGAGGAAAATTTTCGAGATAACGTGTAAAAAAATGAAATTTTGATTATTTATGTTGAGATGGTTATTGATATGATTGATAATTGTAATATTATTATCATTGTTATGAATAATTAATAATAATAGTATTATTATTAATCTTATTATTTACTTATGTAAATAATTATAAGATTTATAGGATATATATATATTGATTAGAAGATATATATATAAGAAATAATAAGACTTTAGAAAATATATATATAAACCTAACGTTTTATATATATATATATATCTTATTATTGTCGTGATTTTAACGACTAAAAGAGATAGCTCGACTGGCAACGACTCTTTCGAAACCCGTTGAACCCTTTTTTTTCGCCATTTTCGTTTTTGGCTATGCTATTGCGCGTTGTTTTTATTTTGCTCCGTTCTCCTTCGTTATAACTCCGATTTTGGATCCGTTTGCGGCCACGGATTCCTATCGAGACGAGCTTCGATTCTATGGTTTCGAAATAATTATTTTTAGTAATAAGAATATCGTTATTATTTTTATTATTAGTATGATATTAGTGTACTAATAATAGATTTTATTTTAGTTAGTGATTTGATTATTTTTATGGTCAACCAAGATATAGTATTAGTTGAAAAGTATGCTCTCCCCAACATATATTACACGACAACCTCTATGTGGTGGGGATGAATATAAATATTATAACATTAAACTATGATATGGAGATTATAAAGAAAGCAAATGAGCATGTGATTCGAATATCAACTTCTCGACAACTTCTTATTATATTAAGTCTCAAAACAAATAGATATGCTAGGGAACAAATACGCCCATGCTTCCCATTCTACAAGGTTACACAAAAGGAATATATTGTACACTCGAGACAAGTGAAATCCGTAGCTCAAGAAGCATGGCAAGGGGTTTTTGTTTAATCCTAAGCTTCAATCAACGAAGACCAAACCCTAGCAAACCCTCTATATAAGCCAAGCCTCAAAACCTTCACAAAGCTTTCACTCTTCACAAGTCTTCAAACTCCTTCACCACGCCCAACTCACGTAGAAGCAAGTAGCAAACTCACAACCATCTTCCTTCTACATAGAGCATTAAACAAGGCTATCCAAGTAGGCTTTCTTATACAAAATAAAAATGTGTGCGCCTATCTGTATTTATGTTATTTCTTTTCAAAAAGATTTTGAATTGCAAATATGTTTTAAGTATTGTCTGCCATAAAATGTTTTAGATTTTGTATGATACCTATCTGCTCAATGAAGTTAAAAGAATCGAATTCGGGTCCCCGTGGGATAACTATCCTACTAGGACTAGTGTACACAAAGTAACTGTGAGTCATCGAGCGGGTTGACCGGTTAAAGTGACCGTGAGTCATCGAGCGGGTTGGCCGGTCAAGGTGTTCGTGGAAGGTAGCCACCTTCCCGACACAAAAGAAGAAGAGGAGGTGTTCGTGGAAAGTAGCTACCTTCCCGACACAAGGAGGAAGAAGAAGAAGAGAAGGTGTTCGTGGAAGGTAGCCACCTTCCCGACACAAAAGAAGAAGAGGAGGTGTTAGTGGAAGGTAGCTACCTTCCCGACACAAAGAAGAAGAAGAAAAGGATGAGGTTACAGATATGGTAGATTACTAAAAGAACTTAGATCATGATCGAACTATATGATTTTCAAGAGAAAAGGATTTTAGTGAACATAGGTTCTTTAGAGACAAAATCCCTATGTTTCACTTACAATGGCATGACAATTATATATGTATGAGTGCGATTTCGAGCATGTGTCTACTGATCAGTACAATTTGTACTCAGCCCTGCATATATTTCTAAATGTGCAGGTTGAGCCGTGATGATGAAAGAGAGTGCTCGGTGAAGCTTTTTGTCGATCTCTGGTTAGTTGACTCTTGGAGGCTTTACATGTCTTCATACATGTAGAGTTTAGTTCGATCCTATTCCGCTGCAAGCTTTCAGTACTTTGTAAGATGAGACTACTTAGAACTACTGACTTCATTTTTTATGTTATTGATAACTTTGTACTGAATTCTATGTTAGTGTTCGTCTATTCTAATGAGATGGTTGTTTAGTTATATGAGTATCACGTTCCAGTTCCATATTTTTATTTCTGTTTCCTTGTTTAATCCTTTCATTAGTCACGTTTTCCCGGCATTCCTTCCTTAGTAAAATGGGGGCATGACATCTGCTGCCTTTTTCGGGCGCATCAAGGATGAGAAACGACTTGATGACGCGGTGAAAAACTGTGTTTTCATAGTAGCCTTCGAGGCACAGCTGCACGAAGTTGCGGACGGCCTTTGGGCCCTTTGATGTTGTCAGTATCACCTTCCCTTTCGTCGGTGGCTCCAACACGTACTACTGAATGACTTCCCTTTGATGTCCACAGCTTGAATTATACTACTGAATTTCGTCGATTTTCGATTGGTGTGGTGAATTTGTGATTGATGACAAACTCCCTTAATTTAGGGTTAAAATTGGGCAAATCTAATACTCCCTCTATCCATGAAAATGGTTTATGGTTTGACCCGGCACACATTTTAATATTATGTTTTGACTTTAATGGGGATGTGTAGTGAGTGGAGTTAGGGTCCCACTTCATATATTGTTTTAAATTAGTTGTGAGTAGTTAGTGGAGTTTGGGTCCCAATTAAAGTATTGTTTTAAATTGAGTTGTGTGTAGTAAGTGTGGTGGGTCCACTTGCTATAAAAGGAAAGTTTCAAATGTAAACCATTTTTATGGACACCCCAAAATAGCAAAACGTAAACCATTTTGGTGGACGGGGAGAGTATGAGAAATTCTGGTTCAAAACGACACAGTTTCAGGAAATCTGAGGTTTGCACAACTACCCCTCAACATATTTACTCTTTTATTTAAAATGTTAATATGATATATTAGCCCTTAAATTAAATGTAAATATATATAGAATCTTTGTACAGAAAAAAGGTTATAATTAAGTAAATACAAAATAAAAATATTGTTTTTGTACCTGGTCAGATCTATCACCAACAATTAAATGTGTGTGTTAATATAATTAATTATTATTCATTGGGTTAAAGTATTGAAAAAGCATAATTAACCTATGCTACATGAAAAAGCATGATATTGAGTGCCATAGATGGAGCATTATACGGGCTCGAGTCGAACCACGTCTCGATTATGCCTCGCGACGAGCTACTAGGGATTACGTCAGACCACTTATCGACAAACTCAAAATCGAATCGGGACGCTTCTAAGAGTATAGAAGGCTCGTCCGCTCTACGGAAAACATGGCACAAAATGGGAGAAGATCCGGCAATCGAGATCAACTCTCAGGCGGTTGCAAACGGTGGTTCGATTGCTTGGGTAACTTTAACCTTATAACTCCAACTCAACTCGAAAATTTCAAGTGTTTTTTGGGTCAATTTGATAAGTACACGAAACCAATAAAGACCAACTCAAATCCATTAATTTTGTATCGATTCGTATTGAATTATCACGTCGCATTGAAAATTAACAGTCCTAAGCCTAAAAATTCTTTACTTTCTAGTCGGACAGGCAATACAAAACACGTCATAAACGAAAGTACATCTCTAGCCATGTCATGTTAGAAAAGGAAAATGCATTGATGCAAAAACCAGTTAAATAAAAGAAAAGGAAAAACATAACTATATATATAGTATATAACTAAGTTAATTGAGAAAAAGAAAACGATTCGAGTCGGAAATAAATCTAATATTATCACGAGAGCGGAGAAAAGAATAATAATATATAAAAAAAAGTAAGTTGATAGGATATGGCCCATCAATAAGGCCCAATGCCCAGAAGCAGCTCGGCGGCCCAACACCTCGGCCCATCAAGAGCAGCTCGGCCGGCCCAATAGCACGGCCCACTTACTATAAATAGCCATAAACCGCCTCTCTCATCTATAAATACTAGATGATAGTTAAATTAAAGAAAAAGATAGACAATCACTTTCTGTAATCTATATTTCAGCTCTCATCTAATTCATAATAAAAGAGTTCTCCTCTCCGTGGACGTAGACTTCATTAAAAGTCGAACCACGTAAATCCTTCGTCATTTAAACCCCTAACCATCGTGTAAATCTCACCTCGAAAATCGGCGATCGATCATAAGTAAACTAGAGTATTTTGAGATTTATTGTAGAAGGGATAAGGTCTTTAAGTTGCTTCGTTGCATAATCCCTTCTCGCAAATATTTCATCATTGGATTTGTGTAGATAAATGCGATCCCAAGGGAATTGGTAAGAAATGTCGAAGCAGGTGCGTGTATCAACAATGAGATTTTGTAATGCAGCACTTTTGCCCACAAGGTGTTTGATCAATTGCAATTGTCTAAACGTCCCTCGATAACCAACAAACTTCACCTCCTTAAGTTGCTCAATATTACCAGTCGCAATCATTATGGTACTGGTGATATTGGTATAGTCGTCCCTCTCGTAACAAGGACCATGAAACGACAAGGGTTCAACAGTTTGATCAGATGCCTCTACCACAAATCTGTGCAAGCAAGGTGCTTTAAGTATCAAGTGGACCAAAGGTAAGAGAGAATTCATGTCTTCCCATTGTGGCCCAAGGCACACCACCAATTGCTTAAGCTTAGGCATGTCAACGTGTGCAACCCATTCTCTAAATTCCATTGGGCGCTGAAAGAAAAAGAAAACAATCCATCAAGGCAAAAAAACTTAGTGATCATAAATTGATTAAACCCTACCCAATAACACATGTATGTATGTATGTATATAATAGTACCTTCCATGTACCTCAGTAAAATAAATTTTGAACATCTCTAGCTGGGGGAAAAGAGGGGAAAACATGGGAATATGATATTCACGCAATGGAGTACTATTCTTGTACGTCCAAAGGTGAGTGAGGTGAGGCACGTTGTCGAACACGAATGGTATTCTTCTGTAGTTTTTATACTTGAGAGTGACAATGCCGGAGTCACGAAACACGACTGATCGAATTTCGAAGCAGTAGCTTATCTCAAGGCTTTTGAACGATGGATAAGTCCCCACAATCTCTAGTGAGGTTAGCGCATGCGATCCGTGCAGGCCCAAGTGTTGAAGGAGAGTACACTTATCAAGAAACAAGCGCACATCTTTGTTGCTCACATTCACAAGATGCAGTGTCATATGCTTAAGCAGCTTGAAGTTGGGAGGGAAATTCCCGTTTTTATAAGGGAAACTGTATGCATGATTGTATAAGTCCCTACAACTTAAAACATCTACAAAGATCAACTCCAACTTCTTAATGTTCCTACTTAGGGCGTAGCTCAGCCATTTATCGATCCATGGACTATGAGATCCGGTTAGGTCGAAATACAGCCTGAATTCCTCTACATCTGACCTCAAACCCAACGTTTGGTTCAACATTGTAATGCGCTCAACCCGTGTAATGAACTTATATCTTTCCTCATCCAATGCCTTCCGAACTGATGAATGATCCCGTCCAAGATGCTCGTCTAAATTTCGCAACTTATCCAGTGCGTGTGTGCCGTCGAAATCCATTTTGGCAGACGTTGCAAAGACCCACAAGTCTTTCCATGAACGACTAAGTATGCAAGTTGCAGTAGCTTCCTTTGCCGTCAACAAAGACAATATCTTTATTAATATATCTCTTGGTAGCACGCTAAGTCGATCAAAGGCAGGTTCATTGGGCACGGGGTCGAACAATTGCAGAAGCTCATCCATGGGGCAATTCAGACGTCAGAACTCTACAAAAAATATGATTTCAAATTATCATTTTACATTAATGAATAACTAGATATACATGATGAAATTGAAGCCGGAAAGAACTCTACGAAAAACAGGACCCAAATTTGTTTCCAAACTATCAATTTACATTAATAAATAACTATATATATCTATATATACATATATATACACATACATAAATAATCTCTTTATAAGAAGCACGGGTACGTCACTTTGGCTGCTGGAAAAATAAATAATAGGGTTAAAATACGTATTATATCTAGACAAATATGTTCTGGGCGTTTTCAGATACGTTTTTTATCTATGGTAAAGAAAGTTTTTTTACCTATCTAAACCGTCGACGAATAATGGTGGATGAGTGAGAGAGCACGGGGACGCCGTCGGAGGGCTTGGTGGAGGCGACGAACAATGACGGGTATGAGAGAAAGAACCGATATACTAATAAAGATAGAAATAAGTAATGGGTAGGGATAGGGAAGAAGGGAGGACGGCGTGTGGGTTAAGAATTAAGATGGGTGTATTTGTAGAGTATATATATGATTTTTAAAAATTTTAAAAATTGATGATAGTAAATTCAAATTTTAAAAAATAAAAATAAAATTTAAAGATTTAAAGTATTCTATACAAATTTTAAAAAGTTTTACAATTTTTTTAGGTATTTAATAATTTATATATTTTAATAGTTTAAAGATTTTATTTGATTTTGTTTCAGAAATATAAATAAGTTTTATTCTACAAAATCTCTTCAAATTAATAGAAATTTGGTGTATTATCTGATATAATTCTACAAATCTGACTTTTTTTTTTCTCTTATTTCGCCCCAAGTCCGATTCGATGACGTTATGGGACGGGCTTGTGCCTAAATCTTAAGCTCGATGGGCGGGCTTGGGCCAATGTCGGCATATCCAAGTTCATTCAAACCTGACCCGAATATTTAATATTTAAATTATAAATTTAAAATAATATAAATACTATTATTATTATTAATGTATAATAAAAATAAATTAATAGACATATTAAATAAAATATACAATTGAAATAATATAAATACTATTATTGCTATTAGTATATAATAAATATAAATTAATAGACATATTAACTAAAATTAACATATATAAATATATTTTAAAATAAATTAATTAATATGTTTTTAATATATTAATAAGTAGAAAAAGTAAAAATAGAAAATAGAAAAATAAAATATGGAGGTCCGACTCAAGCCCGCTCGATCCACATGGGCATGGGTTTAGCCATAAATTACAAGTCCGTCGGGCCATGAGCCGGACTTGGACACATCCATAAAACTCAGGCCGAGCCTGGGCATAGGGAAGCCCCGATCCAACCCGCCTCATTATCATCCATAATCCCGGAATCTATGGAAATATGTGGAAATCTATGTAAATCAATAAAAAATGTATTTCACTATCTTACCAATTCGAGTTCGATTCATTTAGTAATTTAACAAATTTTTATCGAGTCGAACTTTGAATAGTTCACGAATGATTTGGTTCGCTTACACTCGTTACTTACCATTACAAAAAGAAAATGCATTGATGCAAAAAACCAATTAAATAAAAGAAAAGAATAGGAGAAACATTACTATAAATACATAACTAAGTTAATTGAGAAAAAAATATTCAGTCGGAAATAAATTTATAGAGCGGGATGAAATAAATAAGTTAATTGAGGAGAGTGGAGAAACGAATCTCTATATATAAATAATGGTTACGTATGGCAATTTAGTAATTTTTAATTATATAAATCAATTATGAATTTATGTAAAATATAATTACTCGATTATTTCTATCTATTAATATAGCTGAAACTTCTAAGACTGTTATGACTATCTATATATCTATATCTATTAATAATGGTTACGAGTATTTAGTAACTTCAATATTTATGTTTTATTCTTTATTTCCAAATACAGAAATCAATTGCTATATATGAAATATAATTAATTATTAATTTTCATTAATTCCAAATCAATAAATATTACTGTATCTGAAAGTGTATCTCAACCGCTACACATAGGTGTTGTGAAAACAACCACGACAATCACAAGTTAAATGTTGCACTTATCAAACAATACCTCTACTGAATAGTGTATGTTGGTGAAACAATTGACAGAACAATAAAGAAATAGAACTAACAATATGAGTATTTTTGCGTGGGTTATAAGATATACTCACGCGAGTCTCACGACTAAAAATTCTTATTAAAAATGAAAACAAGACAGTTACAGATAGTAGAATCCCTCTAGCTATCTATCAACTACCTTATGAAAACACAATCTCACTGACAAACTTAGAAAGATTGACAACTAACTAAGAGAGAAAAAAGGATTAATGCAAAAGATGAATTATGAAGATAATCTCTCTGAAAAGGTGTGTATTTAACACCGTGGAAGCTCATCCATTTATAGGCTTCACATCCTTGGATTTTTCAACTACTTTGAGATGTGAAGTAGTGGTTCAGCTCGGCGGAGTAGCTTCCAAGTCTTGTCGCTTCCACTCTTCTATGACAAGGTGTTGCGACAACCATGCTAACACATGCTTCATGTTCATCACTTCAGAAATCGTTCGTCACACGTTCAAAACGTGATTTTGACTTCTTCCACTTTGAGCACACGTTATGTCCTACAAAGAGAAGAAAGCAAAACGACATATATATGTTAGTCAAACAACCAGAACAAGAAGTAATTGAGTTATCCAACTCTGTCACTACCCATATACTAAGATTCATAGTCAATATTAACATTTTAATGATTTGAAATTAACTTAAGTTTCATCCTATATATATATATATAAAACATATAACTTATTTTATTTAAAATTAAAATTCATATATTTTTAGTTTTGATATTAATCACTTGGTATAGCCATTATATATATGGTGGTGGGATCTTATGAAATCCAACCCTTAGATACTAACTTAGGAACCAATATAAACTATAGATTAAATGAAATTAATGGTCTAGATGTAATCTTGTTTGTTATAATTATAAATGGAGAATATCCTAAAATAAAATATTGAGGTTATATGAGTAAAATTTATAAATTAAACTTTCCATACTTGGTTATAATTATGGAACAAAATAATTAGATTCATTTGCTTAATAAACTAAATTATGGAACAAAACATTTAGATATATGATTTGTACTTGATAATTAAAAATATGGAGTTAAACGAATTTAATTTATACGGATAGTAAATTAAGTTAATTTGCTTATTTAATAAAATTAATATGCTTATATAATCAAATTTATTTGCTTAGGCCACTGATTAAATTTGCTTATAGATAATTTAGTTAATAATAAATTATAAAACCAAACAATTAAAATCAATATTTTTAATATGATTAATTCATTTGCTCATACTTATATATCTACTCAATATATTAAATTATTTAAATACAAAATATATATTCTTAATAGAATGAGTTCATTTGCTTAATAACACATTAAGTTTTTCTCCTCAACATATTAAATCATTGAATCAAACAATAATTAATTTTTTTATTAATAATTTAATTTAATTTACTTTTATATTAGATGTGAATATATGATAACATTTTTTATTATTAAATGTAGTTTATTTTCTTTGAGATAAAAATTAGCTTTGCTTTTTCATTATATATGATTTGTTTTGAATGATTTTTAAATCAAATCTATTTTCTTAAATGACTGGTTATACTATTTTATTATAAGTATAGTTTACTTATTAAAATAAATACTATTTAACTTTAATTTTAAATTAGAAGTAATAATCTAATTATTTGCTTTTAAAGTGTCGTGTATTTGCTTTTTAGTTATTTGTGATTTGCTTTGTATGATTTTTAAATGAAATTTGTTTAGTTATATTTTTCATTGTAATTGGAGTGTATTTGCTTAAATTTATAATTAGATTTGCTTACTACAATAAATTCATTTGCTTAATATATTAAATTTATTTGCTCGAACAAATAATTAAATTAATTTTCTAAATAAATATATTTATTTGCTTTTATATCATGAATATGTGATACATGTTTGCCTATTCAATTAATAAAAATAAAATAATAACAATATAAGAATTATAATAAAAATAAAAGAACTTAATGAAAATAAAATAATATACACGATTTATCTCTCTAATTAGATGTAAAATATATAATTTGATGATGATTAATATGGAAGACTATAAAATTTAGGAAAGTAGCAGTTACATTTTACATTAATATTACTCAATTACCCTTCTGGATTATAAAATTAATAAAAAGTAGTACTATATATTTGCCTAAGGTGAAAGGATAAAATAGTCAATATGTTTTACCATATCCACATCGCCTATTTTTAAGGGATTCTAATATGAATCTACTATAAATAAAAAATATATCACGATACATATGAAATTTTCATATATTCATTTTACAAATGGAATTCATGTTAACATAATATTATGTAACATTTTTTTTTCAAATACGACTTATTATGAATAACATCAATCTAAGGAATCAAATGCATTATATTTATTACATAAATGCATTGACATATTCTAAAAATTATGGTGCATATAATATCATTATGATAAATCAAAGTACATTAATTATAATTGGGATTGTGTTTACTAAATCATAAAGGGACTAATACATCCTAAATTCAAATTATTACACTCTAATTTAAATTAATGAACTTCATATGCATTCAATCACAAATACCTGGCTGGAAATCACTTCAGTAACGTTTAAATAAATCAATAATCATTAAAAAGTGATGCATCATATATATATATATATAAAACCTTAAGCATTGATTTTGAAATCAATTGCAAATCAATTACGGTGGCAATTTTGTAGTTAAAATCAATTTTAGTGGCAATCACCATTAGTTAAATTCAAAATTCTTTAAAAAATCACACGCGGATTATTACTCATTTATGGATTTTCACATGGCACCTGTAGATGATCAAGCAAGTTAAAAAATCCTAATAATCTTCAAAAAAATCTGAAGAAAATATGAGGATTCCGATTACTAATTCAGAGTATTGTATATATAGAAAAATCCTTAACAATAAAATTTGAGTATAGTATCAAACCAAATTACTTTTCACATATCTGAACAAGATTACGATGGTTTCGATAGATAAATTAGGCATTTGCCTATTTCGAAAATCCTTTAAGCCTTATGGCTTATGCAAGCTCATAAACTTCAGATCGGAAAAGCTAAAATCTTAAAAATTGAAAAATATACTAATTGTAAATAATCAGCAGTAAATCTGAACAAATTAAAGTGAATTTCATTTAAAATTAAAGGATACAATCCTATTTCGAAAATCTTCTACTCTTAGAACTAATAATTGTTCATATTGTTAAATATTAAAAAAATATGTTCATAGGTTGCAAAAGAAAAATAGAATACTTAAAAGAAATAGAAAAAAACGTAAAGAAATACTTGAGCAATGGAGGGGACCATGAATTTGAAGAGAACTAGGTAGAAATTCGAAGAGGCAAGAATTTGAAGAAGAAACGGCTGATATGCACAGTACACAACTTCTGCTATTTATACCATAGAAATAGCGTTGTGATCACTTAGTTTATATGAGCCGATTGTATAAAATGCCCTCCTATTTTGCCACGTATTCATGCGGCACTATCCAATTTCTACACATCATAAATCATCATTCATGTTAGGTATTAAGAAAAGCTTTTATAAGACAATTAAAAAATGATATTAATTACGTGATTAAGGAAATAAATCAATTCCTACAAATCATAAATCATTAATCATCTCTTAAGGAAAGCTTTTATATGTCAATTTTAAATTCATATGAATTAGCTATGTGATAAACGAAATAAATCATTGATTTTGTAATCTTTTAAAATTCGAAATAAATCATTGATTTTGTAATCTTTTAAAATTCTTTCAAATGTCATTGATATTTAAATAACTGTTTTTGTAACTATTTGAAAGAAAAAATTGATAGAACCTAAAATGGATGAAACACCAGATAGATGAAGTCTAGAAATTGCTAAATCAACTGCTCCTCGAGAATCGGTCTGATTCTATTTCTGTTCCTTCCGTTGAAGAAAGGAAGAATCTCATCGATCTTTCTTTTAGTGGTTGAATCTCTCTTTGATTGATGAATGTGTAATATTCCGAATCCTCATTTCTAATGGAATCCAAATGATCTATGGGAGGAGTAGGATCCGAAGCGGTGGCTGCTACAAGAATTGAATATTCTAAAGCATTGGTGTAATGCCCCGCTAGTCCGATAAAATTTTCTCGTTGTAGATAACATGAAGAAATGAAATTTTTCTTATTTATTATAAGCTTATTAATGATGTTATTGATAAGAAGAATATTATTATCATTTTATTTGATAATTAATAATAATCAATAATTATTATTTTTAGAAAATATATATATTTGGGAAATATATATATTTAGAATAATTAATATATTTATTATTTCAAAAATATATAAATATATAAATATGTATTTGTTGGGAAATATTTTAAGTGTTTTGATTCAGATTCCAATACCTCCCCTGAAAAGATGTAATAAGACCAATACTGAATCTTAGTGTTTTGTCTAAGAACTCATATGTTAGGGAGTTCTAACTTTTTCAGGTTCACTGAAGACAAGACTGAAGATTCAATGTTATCCCAAAACTGAAGGTCCATCCTAAAGTTTTGAAGATGAAGCTAGAAGTCAAGTCTTTGCCAAACTGAAGATCAGTACTGAAGTCCATACTGAAGATCCTTCCTGAAGTTCTATACTGAAGATCAGTACTGAAGTCCCACACTGAAGTCTGCACTGAAGCTACATACTGAAGTTCTCTACTGAGTGACAGCCTAGCTCGTAGGCATTTCTTTTTATGGCAAAAATCTCGGTTAGGTGAACAAGATCTTTCTGCAGACACCTAAAATGGCAAAAAGGACGAAGACTCCAACGGGAAGAATTCAAATTCAAAGCTCTATCTCACAACGGCTATATCCTTGAGAGAGCAGTATAAATACCCCGATGCTTCAAACGCTTCAAATACCGGTTACCTCTGCTATCAACTCACTATCGCTCTATGCATTCAAGCTCTCAAGCTTTCAGCCTGAACACATAAAGCTCTCTGTTTTATTCATTAGTGTTCTTAGCGATTATACTGTAACCGAAGAACAATCATAGCATTAGATTTAGTTCTAAGCTAGTAGTGATCAGTTTGACTGTAAATCCAACCTTCACGGTTGATCACTGTAAGATTGTTATCTCTCCATTAAGTTGGAAACCCTCGACTAACATCGAGACTCGTGGACGTAGGAGTTTTTATCTCCGAACCACGCAAACCAAACCTCTGTCTCTCTCTCTTTACATTCAGTATTGATTATTCATATTATATCATCAATTGAATACTGATTAACAGAAAAGAGAAATATTGCATTAAGTTTTCTGAAAAACAAACGAGTAAGATTTAAAGCCACCACATTCCGCACACTTAAGTTATTAGTCCATCAGTCAAACACTAAGTGTAGACTGAAGGATTCCTAACTGAAAGTACAACTCTCAACTGAAGTCCCTCCCTTCAGTTCAGAAGACACAAAGTTTTAACTGACAAAAATTTACTGGTGTATTT
>JAPKLX010000016.1:3987493-4004450 GCA_026898415.1 Leonotis leonurus | reverse complement strand
CCGCCACCTAGTCCTCCGCCACCACCGCCACCTAGTCCTCCGCCGCCGCCACCACCTAGTCCTCCGCCTCCACCTAATCCTCCGCCCCCGCCGGAACCTCCACCAAGGCCGCCACCGGCACCACCTCCGAAGCCCCCTCCTCTCCCGAAGCCCGGGCGAGGAAAGAACGTCTTTTCATCGTCGAAAGAGCCTTTGGAGGCGGCTAGGTGTCGAGCAGCAAAGGAGCAAGAAACGAGAGAGCCCAGAAAGAAAAAGAGAAGAAGCTTATTGGAAGCCATAATTATTTGCTTGTTTTGTTGCAAACTGAGATTACAAAATCTTGATTGGATTTTGATGGTGAGTGAGGAATGAGGAGTGCAGAATGGGTTTTATATAGAGAGTAAAGAAATTATTATATATGAATAGTTGATGATTGAAGAGATCAATGCCATAAATGAGAGCACTGAGCATATCCTCATCCATATACAGCTAATTAGCAAATTGGGTGATTAATGCATGCAACTAGTGCTCTTTTGCATGCATGAATATATATACATAGGCTCATGACTTTTTCAACAATTTGTTGATGTCTTTATTTGGACTTATCATTCAAGACTTTTGGTCTGGAAGTACACGAGAAACTGTAGGTCCTTATTGTTCGTTCCATACTATCTATACACTTTGTCCATAGGTTTTAGGTCAATTATATATATACATATATATAAATAATATTAATATCCAATAAATTTGATGTATCGTTAATATTTGGACTATCAAATAAATTTAATGTATCATTAATTGGACAGCTGATTATACAAATATTGATAGTTCAAATTGGTTTATAGTTTCTACTTAATGACTTTTTTTGATCTATTTCTTTTATATATATATATTGAGTGAAAAAAAATAATAAAAAAATAATGAAACATAAATTTTAGCAGCAGTTGAAACAATATATTAGCTATTTTTAGTGTGAATGGTGTGAATTTTTGGATTTTATACCGACCGTATCAAGTTGAATGCCATACCTTCAACTTGATATATTTGGATGTTATCATTATATACTATCGTTTCACCAGACACATCTCAAGCACAATCCATATTGAGTCTATCTCAAGAACATTTACTTTAAATATCTATTTAATCTTACATTATATCATAATCAATAAATTTAAATAAAAAAAAATATTATCCTTATACTTGATTAAATTTATACAAAAAAAAAAGAAAGAATCCGAGGCTCATCTTACACCCAACCATATCATAGACATACTCCAAGCCCCAACCCAACGCAAGCCCACTTAATATAATATACGTGGTCTTGGGTCGGGTTGTGTTTAACTACATATTAGGAAATTCAGTCCAACCAAACCATCAATTAACTTTATAGGTGGTCCTGAATTGTGGGAGTGAGCACGGTTCAGTTTGGTAATCAGACTGAAAAATTAAAGAAAATTGAAAAAAATCGAATCGAAAAATATAAAATAATCTTGAACAAAAAAAAATCGAATTGGAATTTTCGGTTTGGTTTTGGTAAAAAATTAAAAAATCTAAACTGAAGATATTAAATAAATAATTATTATATAATATGTTTCGGTTCACTTTTCGTTATTTTGATTTTTTTTTATATCAAAACTGAAACCGAACCGAAAAATTTAAAATTTATAAAATTAATAAAAATCGAAATCGAATCAAAAAGAAAAAAAAAATCGAATCGAGTTTATCAATTTGATTTTCGATTTTTTTTATCAAATTTTGCTGATCTGATCCCTATAGACTCTGACTTGAACCTACCTATCCCAACTGACAACTATACTAACACTCAATTTAAGGTTAGGCCACAAGATCTAAGTAACCTTACAATGTATACAAACTTAGGAAACTAAAAGAACTAAGTTCTTACATGTATAGAAATAAGAGTGCATTATATGATCATTTGAAACTGACATGAAACAATATAATTAATGGTAGATATATAAAACACCAAGGTTTGTATAGTTTATTCATTAGCCATAATAAACTGTCCAGAAACAATGCATAAATTCATTTTTATCTTTCTTATACTCCCGCTGTCCTATTGTTATTGTCCTAATTTGACCAAAACTGCGATAAATTCATACACAATAAGTGATCAAAACCAAAGCTATTTTAAATTATGTTCAAATCAAAAAATTTCAACTTGCTTCAATTTTTGTAGATATAGGTTTGTTTTTTCATTATTTTATTTTCTAGCTGATATTCATTTCCAATTTTTTTAAAGTTTATTTATTCTTCATCTCTTTATGTTGCAATATTTTTACTTTTAGAAAGTAATAATAACTATATATTCCAAAAAGAAAAAGAAAAAAGAATTGAGTAATTATGAAGTAATTAGTTCTACCTAAAATTCTTATAAATTGAAATCCAATACTTTAAACCATCTACTGAGACAATGATCAATTATAGCAATTTAAAAAAAAATCAATGAATAATTATCAACCAAAAACTAAATCATTGGAAAACAAAAATAACCTTATAAACAAATTTAGAAAAGGAAAGTGGGTGCTTTGGTGTGATTGAAAACCAATATTTTTAGGCTACTATTTAATTAGTTATGCAAATAGAAAGCCCAACACATAACTAATTAACTAAGCCCAAATCCATATCTAGGCCCAATAATCCATATTTTTAAATAAAGTTTTAATCTTGGGGAATGAATTAAAATTTGATTCTTGATTTACTTAATTTTTTGAATATATTTTTATTAAATTGATTCCTTATAATCTTTTTTTACCCCTATAATGGAACCCTCAATATATAATACACAAAACAAAAAACCCATCCATGATTTTGGGAAGAGTTTCTAGCAAATTATTCATAGAAATCTTATCATCGCCTACTCAATTAGAATCTTCTCCACAAAATGATGAGAATGAATCCAATGCCTATGTTATTTACTTCTCAAAATTAATGAGTTTTGCAGTGAAGATGAAACAATACTCCATTGCCCTTCAACTGTTCGACGAAATGCTTCCGCCAGTAAATCACTACATCTTGAGCATGGCGAAGTATTGCTTTTGTAGGCTGAAAATAGTTTATTTTCTTATTGCATAAAATGGAAGATAAAGGCATCGTTCCGCACATAGTTAAAGATGACTGAAGGTATGAATTCTGTGGACTTTTCCTGTAGCAGTAGATGGAAATTACTTAATTTTTTTGCTGATAATTACCTGATATTTTTATGAACTTTATCATGTGGTATAGTTTTTTATTTTATTTTTTTGTGTAGATAGAAAATAAAATACTATATAGTTCATGTTCCCATGTTAATTAGTTAAGGTTGAGAAATTGAAATTGATCACATAATTGAAGAGGCATTCTCGTTGCCACCTCTATATATAGCTCTTACTAAAGGTCATTGGTACGTGTCTCTTTGCATTTATGTATTTTTAACATAGTAGTCTCACTCCTACTAAACTTGACACAATTTCCTTTTTGGGACGTCCCACTAAGAATGACACTTTCCAAAAATAGTAAAAGTTATCTCTTAAAAAAGGTTTGGACCTACCATCTTTATCACTCTTACACTACTCTATACACTCTTCTTAATAACCGTACCGAAAAAAATATTGGGACGGAAACCGTACCGGAAAAAATATTGGGACGGAAGGAGTACTTTATACCAAACTTTGCTGATGGTATTTGGTCATATTTTATTATTGGGCCATCTCATTAAAATCGTGTCTTTCCTTCCTGAAAAGGAAAAAACTTGCTTTTAAAATACGAAGTCCTACTTTTTTAGAGCACAAAATCTTACTTTCTTAATCTCCGTACCTAATCCGTTGCAGCTGCTTTTAGCGAGACAGAGAGATTATAATGTATTGAATCATAAGTACTCCCTCTGGCCCACTCAATTTGTCATATACCATGATTGGATTGGATAAATTATTAGTATTAAGTATAAAATTAAACTAAGGTATACAAAACTGGAATTGAAAAGAAATATAAAACTTGTCATATACCTTGATTGAATTGAATAAATTATTAGTATTAAATTAGTAGCCAAGATAGGATATAACATGATAAGATTAAATTTGTATGGTGTATAAGGATTATTTTAATCTTACCTCTTCCTTATGATTAAAATATAGGGGAAAATGATGATTTTGGCACGGGCCTAGTGCTTAATAGCGGGCCGACATATTAATTACATTTCCTACCAAACACATGATTAGATAAGATAATTTAATATAATCCTATCATATCTTGTCTACCAAACAAGGCCTAAGTATAAAATTAAACTAAGGCATACAAAACTGGAATTGAAAAGAAATATAATATTTTGAAGTACGACATAGAGTGTGAGATACAAAGATTGGACACCGAATCTCATCCTGAAACTTCCAAAAATACCCTACACTGCACTTACTTGGCTGGCAATATATTTGAATTTCCATCAAATCTTAACTTCCAATTTACCTATAAAAATTACAGCCATAGGTTTGACATTCAGCCTAGAATTAAGTTTATAAATTATAATAACCACAAATATACCATCAAATTCAAGAAGTCAACACAGCTGTACCATTTATAGCATACAGCCTCAAAGAAACCTTGCATTAATTATCAATTGGCTACGTGGTTCATGCATGACAAAAATGGTACACTTAAATCAAGTATTCAATAATTGATGATCAACAAAAATTGTGTATAAATATGGTGTCCCATTAAGTCTGTCATCAAGATTTAAGAATCCATACTTGTTTGTAGTAAAACACTAAAGAAAATATATAGTTATGTCTTCAAAGTTGGTTATCATTTTGGTTCTAACAAGTGCTCTTGTTTGCACCGCCGCTGCCCGGAATCTTGCCTCAGTCAACGACGAAAAGGCCACTGTCGTAGTTACTGGAAATGAAGGTGGACTTGGTGGAATGGGCGGGGGAGATGGGAGAGTCGTAGTAGTCGGAAATGGTGGTGGATACGGTGAAGGAATTGGCAGAATCGGTAGCGGAGTTGTACCTATTGTTGGAAGCGGAATTGGTAGCGGAGTTGGTACTGTCATTGGAAACGGAATCGATAGCGGGGTTGGTACTGTCGTTGGAGGCGGGAATGGTACCTAATCGAAAGAACGATAATTCCTTGAAGAGAAAGAAGCTTACGAGTAGCGATGGCATGTAGGTAATAAAAGAAGCATAGTCAATGAGACTAGGGTTTAATTTAAATACTTATTTTCTTATAAAGAAAAGTAGCATGGTGTGTTCTTTATTAGTGAAGGTATAACACTTGAGTCTTCACTTGTTTGATTATCATGTGATGGAGACAAGTGTGTTATTATGTATTTTTTGTCCGAGCATAGTTTCAAAAATGCTAGACAGGATGTATTAACCTTCTTGTGTATTTCATATGGTTTCACTTAATTGCTATAAAAAGATGATGCCTTTTACTTTATAAATCAATTTCAAGCTCGATATTTTCATCGAGGCGAGAGCTTGAGCCAGATTATGCTCGTGTAGTTGAGTATGCAAATATGTTCGAGTTAATTTGTTCACGAACTTCAATCCAACCATAACACGAGTATGGATGCATATAGTGAGACAAAAATAAATTGAACATTTAACGAGTCCAAACTTGAAAATCATTAATATAAAATATTAAAAGAGGCGAGCTTAAGTTCAAACTTAAAAACAATATTATTGAGCAACACGTGATCTCAATCTCAAAAACAAATAAAAAATAGCTAATAATATTTCACCAGTCCTACTAAAGATGGCTTATTTAAAATAAAAGACACTAATTTATTTGGTCAAAACAAACTAATTTTAGTTAGATGGAAGAGTATAAAAAAGATATACTCCAACAATAGTTATTTTGACTTTTTTTTCCTTTTAAATTTACCTTTCCCCATATTTGTCCTTTTTTTTATACTTTCTTTCTTGAACCAAGTGCAAATAGCAAATGACATTCACTTACTATTTCACTTTTCAGATATAGATTCAAGTGAGTAACAGAACAGCCGTGATTTTGGAAAGATTTCTAGCAAATTCGTCATTTAAAACTCCAATATCCTTCAACTGTTCGATGAAATGCTTCCTCCAGTAAATCACTACATCTTGAGTACTGTATGGCGATGGATTGCTTTTTCCGGTTGAAAATAGTTGATTTTTGTGTTGCATGCAAGGGAAGATAAAGGCGTCGTTCCAAATATAGTTACCCATATTACCCTAATTAACGGATTGTGCAATGTTAAAGAAATTAGACAATCAAAGGATATTTGCAACAATCTTCTATCAAAACAATCCGGATCTTCTATTGCGCCCAATGTTGTGACATCTCGTATTGCAAATAAGATAGTTACACATGTCATAGTTAATAGTTTAAGATTTGATATATATATATTATTCCTTATATATATCATAAATTTTGAACTCTAATCATGTCACATATCATGCAACACGATTAGATAATAAGGGATCTGATTTGCCATCAAAAGGTAACATATACAATCCCTATTATAAGTGCACTTTACGAAGAATCACAAATAAAGGAGGCTAAGCTAAGGATTTGTGGTAAGCAATGGTTGCTTGCCAAATAGTATGAGGTACGATGTAGAGCTGTCAATTTTTGACACGACACGATAATCCAACACGAACATGCACGAAATTAATGGGTTAGTGTCAAGTCTTATCAGACCGACTCAATAAGACCACAAAATTATCAGGTCGGGTTCGGATTACCTGATAACAACAAATTTTTAATCTAATAATAATTTAAAATCGATCAAGTTTAAGATTATGCAGAATCTAGCATATCATTCTTTTATGCTTGTCAACATAAACGAAAATATTTCATCATGACACGTTAGATTTTTTTTATCAACTTCAACTCAATCAATGACCTGTCCATGATAAAGATAGGGAAAAAAATCGTGAATTTCCTTTTTTTTACAAATATAATATTTTATTATATAAATATTTATAAATTAAAATATTAAAATTAATATATAAATATTTATCAAAGATCTACAACTAATTTATTACTTATTTTGTGGGATTTTATTACTTCTAGTATATTTAACCACAAAATGGTACAAATATAATTTTTTATATTTATAATGCATTATCATATTATGCAATAAGATATTATTTGTAATGCATCGATTAAAGTAATATGTAAAATTAATGTATAAATTTTGAATTAAAATAATACGTAAAATTAATATATAAATTTTGATTTCTATCTAAGACCTCATTGGATCGTACCTCATGTAAAGGTAATTGGTACGTGTCTCTTTGCATTAATGCATTTTAACATAGGAGGACAACATTTCGGTGCCAAACTTCGAAATACTCTGCAGACACGCGGCAGCTGTAATTGATTTGAATATAATTTCCATCAAATCTTAATCTCTAATTAATTTAGCTATTAAAATTACAGCCATAACATTGATATATAGCTAGCCTAGATTGAAGTTTATAATAACTATACCATCAAATTCAAGAAGTCAACACAACTATACCATTAATTTATAGCATACAGCCTCAAAGAAACCTTGCATTAATTACCAATATTGGCTACGTGGTTCATGCATGGCAAAAATACTACACTTAAATCAACTATCCAATAATTGATGATCCACAAAAATTGTGTATAAATATGGTGTCCCATTAACTCTAAATCATCAAGATTTAAGAATCAATACTTGTTTGTAGTAAAATATATACTTCTAAGTATCCATTAAAGAAAATATATAGATATGGCTTCAAAGTTGGTTATTGTTTTGGTTCTAATAAGCGCTCTTATTTGCACCGCCGCTGCCCGGAATCTTGTCTCAGTCAACGACGAAAAGTCCGTTGTCGTAGTTTCCGGAAGCCAAGGTGGACTTGGTGAAGGAATTGGCGCGGGAGACGGGCCGGGGAGTTGTTGTGGTCGGAAATGGTGGTGGAATCGGTGAAGGAATTGGTAGCGGAGTTGGTACTGTCGTTGGAACCGGAATTGGTAGCGGAGTTGAACCTATCGTTGGAACCGGAATCGGTAGCGGAGTTGAACCTATCGTTGGAACCGGAATCGGTAGCGGAGTTGCTAGTGTTGTTGGAGGCGGGAGAGGAACAATAATTCCTTGAAGAGAAAGAAGTTTTTGAGTTTTAATACTACATGCAATCTAGATGATTGCATCTAGTTAATAAACGAAACATAGTCGATGAGACTAGGGTTTAATTTAAATACTTATTTTGTTTTAAAGAAAAGTATGGTGTGGTAGTGAAGGTATGAAACTTGATTCTTCACTTGTTTGATACATGTATTAATTATTATGTAATTTTTGTCCTAGTTTAGTTCAAAAATTCTAGACTATATATGTATAAATCTTCTTGTATGTTTCATACTTTCATATGGTTTTATTAATTAATATAAGAAGTCCAAAGCTTGTTTTTTGCCTTGATGAATCAATCTATTATACTAGTTTTAGTAAGCAAACGGAGTTACTCCCGAGCTATTTGAAGTTAATCTAGATGATAATTAATGAGCTGAGCTTGCAATCAACTTTTAGAGTCAAGTTCGATCCAGACGATGCTTAGCTCATTGAGTTCGAGAATATATTCGAATTTATTTATTCATAAGAATATTACTTTAGCATGTTCAATTCACGACCTTCAATCGAACTATAACAAGAGTCTGGATGCATAACAATGAGACAAAATATAAATCGAGTATTCAACTACTCGGAACTCTGAAAACTATTCATATGAAATATCAAACTATTCATATGAAATATCAAACTAGGCGAACTCGAGCTCAAACTCTAAAACAAAACTATCGAGGAGTGCATGAGCCAAGCTCTAATATTTAATGAGTCTGAGCCGAACGTAATTGTATCTGGCTCCTTTACAGCCCTATAGAATGGGATATGAGATAATTAAATTCAATTAATCATGTGTAGTGAACAATAAACAAAACAATTGACCTTCAACTGTTCTATGAAATACTTATGAGCTAGGGAGGCTCCAGTAAATCACTACACATCTTGAGCATGGCGATTGATTGGTTTTGCTGGTAAAAAAGAGTTGATTTTCTTGTGGCATAAAATAGAAGATAAAGGCATCATTCTGAACATAGTTACTTATAAAATATCCCAATTAACAGATTGTGCAATGCTAAAGAAATTACACAAGCAAACGGTATTTTCAAGGATCTTCCATGGGGTCTAAGGATTTGTTATTACTAATGGTAAACAATGATTTTGATGTGGAACAATTGACAGACGACTATATGGGGCTAAGGATCGAAAAAAGAGTCGTCGGTGGTTGGAAGCAAATAGATATAACTTTTGACTTTGAGATCAGAATTGCTATTAAAGCATCTTTCCAAAAGCTAGTAGAACGGCGAGATGAACAAGACAACTACTTTGTTGTGATGTATAGGCTCCCGAATCCAAATTCAATTTTTATCCAACCCATTCGGCCATTTTATTATTTTTGAGTAGTTTATATTTTTTTTTATTTTGATTTTGTTTAGTTTCTAGTGATCAAAATAGGTTAAATACTTCCTATCCTATTAGATATGTATCATATCCTATTAGATTTAGGACTAGTTAGGGTTTATTTAGGTTTATAAATAATATATTCATTGTGTTGAACACTTAATATTATCTCAATAAATTTTCCTTTTCTCGTACGTTTGATTTCTACGTTAATTGTTGTGTCAGATCGTTTGCCAAATAGTAACGTGCAAAGTTCTTTTTCTGAGACCCATTAAAAGGAACAAGATACATATATATGCATTTGGTGGAAGCTTTTCTTAAAGTTGATTGAAGATATGGATTGTTTGAAAAGCTTCTTCTTTCCCTTTAGTTGAAGATGGGAGTTATTTAAAAAAATAAATTGCTGATAATTGCCTGATATTTATCAACTTTCTCATGTTATGTGGTAAAGTCTTTCCTTTTTAAGGTAATTAAATACCATGTTAATAAATGCTAAGAAATTGATCACATAAATGAAGAGGCATTCTTTACAAAATTAGATTACACTAAATTAAATTACATAACTGCATCACAGAGAACTCGAACTCTCGAAACCTATTATCTTTAGTATCACTAGGCTGACACACGCACGCTAATGAGTAAATTAGTTCTTATTATTAAGTATAAAATTAAACTATACAAAATTGAAATTGAAGAAAAAATATTTCATTTGTTCCATTGGTCTGTTTTAACCAAATTATGTGGAATTAGGTAGGCACATATGACATATGTGGCTGGTAATTGGTTTGACTTTCCACCAAATCTTAATCTCTAATTTAATTAGCTGTTTAAATTACAGCCATAAGTTTGATATAAATGGATTAAATGAAGTCATTACAGCCATAGTTAGATAATTAGCTACCATTAATTAATATATGTAGCATACAGCCTCAAAGAAATCTTGCATTAATTACCATTTGGCTACGTGGTTCATGCATGGCATAAATGGTACACTTAAGTCAACTATTCAATAATTGATGATCCATAAAAATTGTGTATAAATATGGTGTCCCATTAGCTCTAAATCATCAAGATTTAAGAATCCATACTTGTTTGTAGTAAAATACTTATAAGCATCCATTAAACAAAATATCTAGATATGTCTTCAAAGTTGGTTGTTGTTTTGGTTCTAATAAGCGCTCTTGTTTGCACCGCCGCTGCCCGGAATCTTGCCTCATTTAACGACGAAAAGACCGTTGTGGTAGTTAGCGGCCAAGGTGGAGACGATGGAGTTGTTGTAGTAGGAAATGGTGGTGGAGTCGGTGAAGGAATTGGCGGAGTTGTACCTGTTGTTGGGACCGGAATCGGTAGTGGAGTTGTACCTATCGTTGGAAATAGAATTGGTAGCGGGGTCGGTACTGTCGTTGGAGGAGGAATCGGTAGTGAAGTTGTACCTATCGTTGGAGGCAGAATCGGTAGTGGAGTTGGTACCGTCATTGGAGGCGGGAATGGTCTAGTCGGAATTCCTTGAAGAGAAAGAAACTTACCAGTTTCAGTACTACATGCAATCGATCTAGATTGCATGTAGTTAATAAAAGAAACATAGTCGATGAGACTAGGGTTTAATTTAAGTACTTATTTTCTTTTAAAGAAAAGCATGGTGTGGTAGTGAATTAGGTATGAAACTTGATTCTTCACTTGTTTGATACTTGTATTATTATGCAATTTTTGTCCTAGTATAGTTTCAAAAATGCGACCTATATGATGTACTCCCTCTGTCACATTATTGTTGGTCCCGTTTAACCAAATTTATGAGTATTTTATTAACTTTTGGGGACAAGAATAGTGGGACAGAGGGAGTATTAATTTTCTTGTAAGTTTCATATGATTTTAATCTTAATTTCTATGAAAAAATTTGCAAAATTTACCCACTTATACATTGTATTAAGTAATTGTTTTAATTTGGATTACATATACTAATTATTTTCATATAATAAACTTAAAAAGGGGTAATTATTAATATAAAAACAGTAAATACTAATCTTTTTTATTCAAAAATGTCATTTATTAACCAATTTCGTTAACTATACTCCAACTATCCTTAATGTTATTTATGAGATTTAATTTAAAATATGATTAGTATTTCAATTTTTTATCTTATCAACTTATTTTGAGTTTATTATTTGTAAATGATTATTATAAACTATTTCTCTTTTATCTTTTTATTCTTAATTATATAGAGGTGAGTAAATATATCCATAGACTATACTCAACCCTAGAAAACACAATAACATTCTCCAAATCATAACATAATGCAAAATTTTATTGAGAAACAAGTGGAATTTCACAACACCATACTCTCAACCCCATAAAGATTAAAGAGTATATTAAAACAAAATAAGTAGCAACTTTAATACTAATTCATAACATCATCAATAAACTCGCCGGAAAATGAACTCAAGGGGCGCCGCGGCCGCCTCCGGCCGCCTCGACCCCACCAAAACCATCGACGCTTGCTCCACCGTCATCACCACTACCAAAACCAATATTCCCATCCATTCCTCCACCGCCTCCGCCTCCGAACCTCGCCCCAATACCCATTCCACGGCCAATACCGACGTCGATTCCACCGTCGAAACCTCCTCCTCCACCAAATCTCACACCTAAGCCGTCGGGTTTTCTTACACGGCCGTCAGCCGCCTCTGCTGACATTAATTTCCTAGCATGAATGGAGGAGAGGGCAAGAA
Organism: Leonotis leonurus; assembly: GCA_026898415.1. Lineage (NCBI taxonomy): Eukaryota > Viridiplantae > Streptophyta > Magnoliopsida > Lamiales > Lamiaceae > Leonotis > Leonotis leonurus. Next base: position 3,992,291 of record JAPKLX010000016.1, on the reverse strand, counting down.
GAAATAGAATCATGAGGAGAAATGCAGTTGAAATCTTCATCGTGATTATGCAATATCCAAGAATAAGAGAGTGTTTTGTACAAAGGGAAAGAATTAGGGTTCTTTTATAGCTACCAATGATGATAGGAAGAAACCTTCAATCATAAATAGGTGTATGAATTTTATACAATGCTTCGGAAATTCATGCATCGTTGGAAATGAGAAACTTTGCTAACGGAAATTAAGAAATAGATATAGCCAATTAATTACTTGTAATTTGTGAATAAATAAATACGATCGAGAGATTCAGTATTCCAATTTGGTGTTTATAAAAGTTGAGAATAGTTGGGTAGAGTAAGTTATTTGTCTAGCATTTAAGTTTTATTTTTTACTTGGTACTTAGGTTTATTACAGCCAATTATAATTTACAATTATTTTTAACATTTAATGTTGATTTTATCAGTTAATAAGTGATCGCTAAGGTTGATAAATTTTAAATTATAGGGGTATATCTATTTTTTAATATTAAAAAAATGCCTATTTTAGGATGAAAATTATTAAAATCTAATTTTTTTTTCAAAATTTTAGAGTTAATTTATGTCAAATTTTGATAGTATGAATACATTTACTAATTAATGTAAATTCCTTTATTTTTCTTGATATGCATGTATAATTTAGTAGAATATTGTGATACTTAAAAGAGGGAGTATACAAATTAATGTTTCTTTTGTGAAGTAGTTTGAGTTTCAAAGTTGTTCTTCATGAGTTATATATGTGATTGTGGTTTCAACTTTCAACAACTTTTCTTACAAACATTCATGCATATATTTATGCTGTCCTGCAGTTAGAGTTGTAGTTTCAACAACTTTTCTTACAAACATTCATAATATATTTCCCAGGTATGCATGGTTCTATTTCCAACAAGGGTTTCTTCCCAAGACTCATAAATTACTTTTTTATACTTTTAAATGTTTGCTAAAAATGTTATTAGGTAGGTGTTATATTGTTAATATTAGATGACACATGTATATATACACAGTAGATAGTGATAGCCTTCATTAAGTAGGTGTTATAATGTTACACTTTCTTTCCCAGCCTGCTTTGTCCTCACTGACAGGCTGACCCAGGACACTTCCCAATAAGTCACTCATCATAGTATTGTTCCAAGTCAAGCACGCTTAACCTTGGAGTTTCTACTAAGGGGTCACCTTAAAAGATGATGTACCATGTTGGTATGAATAGTACTAATCAATTCATTTAACCTCTCGTCAACAATGGTAGTGCAGACCCTTTTCGACTGAGGCAGGCCGCACTCCCATAAGTTCTCTCGGATACGATACACGGAGGACCCCCCTCCGGGAGGTGCTGGAGTCCACTTCCCAACAAATAAATATTTGAATTTGTTGTTAAGCAAGATGATGGAAAATAATTGGAAATTATAATCAAATTGCACCAAATCGTATAAATACGGTTTGATTTAGTTCAATTCAAATTGGTGATAATACAATTTGATTTAGTTTCAAAGAATGATCAAACCGTATTTTATTATTTGGTCGGACTTTGGTGTCAAACCGATTTGATTATAATTAATTATATAGGGTGACATATATATATTTAGCTAGACACGCTTCTTTCCTCTTTCATAAAAAGTCAATGGATGTGTTATGTTGTTGCATTTAAGTGTTTAACATAATTTCGGTGCCAAACTTTAAATTTTGTTGCACTTACGTGGTTGGCAATCCATCGATCTATTTGAATTTCATTCAATTTTACATTTTAAACATAAATCAATAAAACTATTCGACCACACATAGGGACACATATAGCAAGAAAAGATCAGGTTAGGGTTAGGAAAATGTTACAAATTTCAACAAAATGTTAGAGTAAAGAAAGGGACCACACACAGGGACACATATAATTGTGATAAGGAGGACAAAAAAAAAAGAGTTTTAAAACGACATCGTGTTTTAAAATAGAAAGATCATATTCTCGTATGACAGATCAAAATGACAAAAGATCAGACCATCTCTCTCTCTTTGGGGACCGGAGACTTACCAATTAGGGTTTCCTTGTTTACGTTAGCAATACTCAACAATATCTTATAGAACAGATCCTGTCCAAGTAAGGTCGTACTCAACTATATCTTAGCTATTATAATTGCATCCATAAATTTGATATAAAGCCTACAATGAAATCATCCTATCCACACACACACCATCAAATTCAAGAAACTCACCATAGCTACCATTTATAGCATGCAACCTCCCTCCTTCAAATAAAGGTTGCATTAAATAAAATTTGTGTACGTGGTCATGCATTAAATTATTGATGATGAGTAAAAGTTGCCTATAAATATACTCTCCCATTAACTCTAGATCTCATCAAGAACTTAAGCTAGCTAGAGGTAATACATCTATAGCACTACTTCGTAACAACATTAAAAAAGTATAGAAATGGGTTCGAAGTTGGTTACAGTTATGGTTTTGGCTCTGATAAGCTCTCTTGTTTTCTCCGCCACCGCCCGGAACCTAGCTTCTGTCGACGGGGAAAAGTCCATTGTCGTACTCCCGGAAAATGGCGGCAGATATGGCGAGGAAGGCGGCGGCGGAGTTGTTGTAGTCGGCAACGGTGGCGGTGGATTTGGAGGTGGTGAAGGTATAATTGGTGGTGGTGGATTAATTCCTTGAAGAGAAGAAGCTTCAAAGTTGTAATATTGCATGCATGTGTATTATAGGTAGTGAATAAAAGGCATGCATATAAGGTGTTTGATGATATTAATAAACGTATTAATTTCACTTTAGTCTTGTGTTGTTTGATTGTGTGTTTTTACGATGGAGTTATTGTATTATATATATATATAGCAATAAGTTTGAATACCACCGACTAAACTAAACTATCGATCATGAATTATATGGTACTCGACTCGATAAAACTTCGTTTCATATTTCATCGTTTAATAAATGAACCTAACTTGAGCCTCAAATCGAGCTCGGATTTTTCAATGGTACATATTTGAATATTACAAAGGTTGGTGAATATGTTCAAATTTAATATTAGTGAATTGAACTTCAAATAGTTTGCAAACTTTGTTACCGAGAATGTATAACGAACTTAAAAACAAGTCAAATTTCGAATAATTCGCGAATTTTGTATATATACAAGTCGGTTCACAAATTTGTCCAATTAATATAAAAATATATATTAACTCAAATAATTTTAATAAACGAGCTTGAGCTTGAATACTTGATGAAGTCCAGCCAAGTTCAAGCTCAGATTTGAATATATATCAAATCGCTAACTAGTTCTGATACACTATCAAATTGAATAATAAACAAATCAAACCCATGATCTAATTTTATTTAACAAACCGAACATAAGCCTAGTTTACAATGTTTGAACAAAGCTAAAGCCAAACTCAAGCCTTCAGATTTTTAAACGAACCGAACTCGAGCGTGACAGTAATTGATTCGATTCGGGTCGACTCTAACACTATTTACAACTATATGCCACAAGAATCGATATACAAGAAACTCAAATTATGGTTGTGGAAATTTCTTTTTAGTACCGAATTTTGAACGCAATACATTTTTGCATCTTTCAGTAGATGAAATGTTAATTAATGCATGTATACAGTACGTAATATTAAAGGTGTTATTCGGTCATTTCATCGAACAGGTAACGCGCGTGGCTTATTGCAACTATTGTTTTGCTTTAGGTTAACGTTGACAGTACTCCGGCCGGCATCCTAAAGCCGCCGACTTCCTCATCATACTCGAAAGTGAAGCATTCGGTTTTTTAGTTATATTGGTTTCTTTTCGATGATTTATTGTAGATATTACTTTGGTACATATATATACTTACAAATGAGGTGGTGAGGGAGTTGGGCTCGTCGGCGGCGGTGGCTTCATGGTGGAGCCGCCCCAGGCTAATACTTCATAGTTCGTCGGAATTGCTGAACGTGGGATTCCGGCAGAAATACCACGTCAACCGAAAGCAAAATAACAGTAGCAAGATAACATGCGCATCACATGTTTGACGAAATACCTCAAAGGCACCCTTAAAGTCTTGGAACAAGCTTGAAGAGAAATAAATTTGCAACAACTTATCGACATTAGAACGGAATTACAGCAAAAACTTATTATAAAAGGTGATTCATTAGATTAGTACTAATTCTTCTAACATGAAGAATAATACTCTTGTTCTACCAAATACGATTTGTTTCATTTTTGCACGTAAAATAAATAAAAAAACAAAAGGTATAGCAACTTTTTGCAATTTTTCAAAACAATCTAAAATTAATGGAACAGTACGACTACGTAAAGGAAAACAAATCAGCATTAAATGTGTGTGTGTGTATATATGGTATTCCTTATATTATAATGGTATCTTGTCACTTTGCATGAAATTGATTGATGAGAAATTAAAGATCTAAATTGCTCTATTGTATGTGCAATTACCTCATAAATTGAGGATGTAAAAGTCTTTTAACTATTGTGGTAAAATGTGATATTAAATTACTTTCATATTCCATTAATTTAAACTCATTTGATCAATAAAACACGCTCATAAAAAAGTGAAACAAATCTAAAAGTATAACATAACAAGGGAAAACGTAGCGGAAAGAGAATAGCACATGATCCAATTTTTTATTACATATAAAAGCAATCTAGTCTAGGTAAAAGGTGGTATATGAGATTTATCTCCCACTTATACTCAATGGCACCATGTTGAGTGTTTATTTAAAGAGCATTGTGATCAGCTTCATTCTTCATGGACTTACGACTCCGGTCCCTCCAATCGTTGTTGCCGGACTTACGAC
>JAPKLX010000016.1:3736426-3987483 GCA_026898415.1 Leonotis leonurus | reverse complement strand
GGACTTACGACTCCGGTCCCTCCAATCGTTGTTGCCGGACTTACGACTCCGGTCCCTCTTACTCCTCCGAGGGTTCCACTATTAAATATACCGTTGATTCCATTGGCAATATCTTGTATTGCTTTGGCAATTCCATCTCCAACTCCCCCAATTTCACCGCCGCCTAATGTCACACTTCCAGTTCCGCCAAGTCCATTACCTAATATTCCACTTCCGGTTCCGCCAAGTCCATTACCTAATATTCCACTTCCAATTCCATCACCAAATAACGTCTTTTCATCAGTGACCGGTGAAGCATCGACCGAGGCAGCAAGCTTTCGGGCAGTGGCACTGCAAACAAGAGCACTTAACACAAAAACAAGAACCACCTTTGAAGCCATATATGATATATAAAGTACTTAATTAATTTGTAAAGATGGGAAATTACTTGTAAGAAAATATAAGTGGTAGTTTGATAGAAGAGGTAATGAGGGATTCATCTTTTTATAGACAATAATAATAATCCTTACATCATCAATTATTCAACTGTGCATGACTTGAATGTTGCATAAATTAACCACACAATCAAATGTTAATTAAAGCAATATTACAGCTGTTTGAATTCTCTTGAGGGAGAGGTATGTAGCTAGCTAGGTAATTAATTTAGTTTCTTCTTAAAGTCAATGGTAATTAATTTATTTATCTGTATTACTATTACCTAATTGACTAAATTAGAGTATTAATTAGAAGGCCTATTAATCAGCCACGTTTGGCACCGAAAAAGTTTTGCTAAATGATTCGAATCTTCTATTGCATACTGGTGTGACATCTCTTATTATATTCGTAAAATCATGATACGTAGCATAATTAATGGTTCAAAATATAAAATATATTTTTCTTATATACCGTAAATATTGAACCATAATTATAATACGTGTCAAAATCTCATTAATGCAATAGAAAATACACCGTTAGTCGTAGAGGATCTCATTCGACCTGGCCACACAATATAAAAGAAAATAATAATTTTAAATAAAATTTGAACAACTATATCCTAGATGGAAGTGTAATAATTTCTTTTTTATAAATAATTTGTTATTTTAGGTATTTGATCAATTAACCACATGTGTGGTCATTTAAATTTAGTATTCTAAAAGTTAATAAAATTGAATTCGTTTCAATAAATTGATTATATATAGAAAAATTATGCAAGGCTAAAATTGAAGTCCTTCAATACACGATTCCATTAAAATGAATATTAAACCATTAAAATGAATATGAAACCAGTCAAGCTCAAGTTTAAGATCGAAAATAATACCATCAAATAATTCACTAAACTAAGCTCAAACTCGATGACAATATTTATTTTCCCAGTTGAATGGTAGATTGCAACTAAAACTTTTGGCATCATTTACTCAATATAGGCATGTAATATACAGCATTCCTCTTGGAAAGACAAAAAAGAAATGAGAGAAAAGAACGAATATATAATCCTCTATTTCATACTCTATACATTACTACCGGAATACTTCCATTTTGCCTGCAACAAATTATTCGAACATTTGGTAAGGTCGCACTGTTGGCCGGAAAAACTTGGAAACCCGATTATGCAGGCTGCATGTATGATACGTCCAAGCATTGGGTTGAGAGTATAACCATTGCAAGAATGTGCAATTATCATAAGCTTAGAAGACAATCTCCTTCAAAATTAAGAGTACTAGCATCACAAAGCACATAATAATAAGAACCGTCGCGCACATAACCATGCCACCTTGTTTTTGATTTCTATCTGCCTGCAAGTTTGGTTCGTTGCAGGATTAATAGGCAAATAATCCAGGATCAAGGATCTATGAAAATAAAAGTATGTAATTTTTGCAAGAAAGACTGCAAAGGGAAATGGAGAGGACCTTCTGGAGCTGTTTCAGACCATCTTCGACTGAGGCTGCAACATTCGTGATATTGTAATCGATCCTGTCAACGATAGTCCCCTGTTTGGAGTAAAAAAATTAATCAAATTGAATATTTGCTACATATGTAGCTGTCACAAAAAGGATATAATATCCGACCTGATCGATAACCAGTACTGACAAATCCTTCATAATTTGAGCAAGGTCGTTGACTGATTCCACCACCTAAAAACAACAAGAGTTCCTTAAGTAAAACACAACATCTAGTGCTCTATCATAAGGAGAGCGAGCGTGATCTGTTAAATCACCTGCTGAATTTCTCTCTCCCTTTCTGCAGTAAATGCTTCACTTTTCTTTATTTTGGCCATTTGGTGTTCACTGAATCCCTACAGCAAAGTGATGTTGGTAACAAACTTGAGGTTAAGCACACACTAATTACCACATACGGGGTAAAGAAGCAAAACGGAGACTCTAGAGTATTATGAATTTCTGGGTAGGCGGTCAAAGAATTGTCTGGTGTTAATGTTAGGTGAAATTTATAATTAGATGTATAGTATTCCCTCCGTCCCAATAAGCATGACACAAAACCTTTGGGCACGGTTATTAACAAGAGTGTATAAAGTAGTGTAAGAGTGATAAAGGTGGTAGGGTCCACACCTTTTTAAAAGGATAACTTTTACTATTTTGAAAATGTATCAAACTTAGTGGGACGTCTAAATAAGGGAATTGTGTCAAGCTTAGTGGGACGGAGGGAGTACAACATAGAGGAGCCAGGGCCACTATTGTTGATACTATTGCCAAGACTAGAATCCTACTTGGACTTCAGTGATGCTAAACTAAGTACCAACATGCACATAGGAAAGATACAATCAGATTGGAGGGAAAACACTTCCAGTCTAGAGCTCACTGGCTACAGATGCATGCACGTGCACGTGTGTGTGCGCCAGTGTTGTAAAAATCAATCGAGGCGCGCCTCGATTCGATTCAAGTCCAAAACGCTTCGAGGCTATAGCCTCAATCGTATTCTGCGAGGCTTGCGCCTCAATTCAGTGAGGCGTACGCCTTGAGGCTTAAAGGCGCTGAGGCGCAATCGAGGCGCTATTATCATATTTTTTAAAAGGGGCAAGTGCTAAAATGGCCCAATTCAAAAGAAAAAGATAAAAAATAACCAACTAAAAAGAAAAGATAAATTATACCCACATTTATCTCAAAAAGATCATATTACCCTTAATATATTAAAAACTTTTATTATTGGGTTAATTATTTCACTTTCTCCTCCCATAGCTCACGGTTATTACGTAAAGAATTAAGATTGAGATTTGAGTTGCATGCTTTTCTCATCTCATTCTCTCTTTTCATCTATCTCTCAATCTCTCTTATTATTTTACTCTCTATCAACACAAACACAAAATTGATTTGGGGGAATTCCATGGATTATTGAGATATCAAATTCAAGTAAGAGGAATTGATTGTTGAGGTAGGTTAATTTTTATATATTTTTATGAATTTCTTGATCATTATTTTCGATAACATGATCAAAGTGATCATGTGCTCATGTTATAATTACTTCATGATAATTTTTTGAATTACATGAGCAGAGTGATCATGTGCTCATGTTATAATTTATTTCATGGTATTTTTTTCGAATAACATGAGCAGAGTGATCATGTGCTCATGTTATAATTTATTTCATGGTATTTTTTTTAAATAACATGATCAAAGTGATCATGTGCTCATGTTATAATTGAGGGTTAAAATTGTAAGTATGAGTATTTTTTATCATTTTATTATGGGTGGGCATTTTTTATTTTTTTTCTTATGAAATTGGATAGTTTAACCCATTAACCATTTTTAAAATATATCATCTTTTGGGCTAAAATTAAGGCCCAATCTTAATTATTTGATCAGCCCATAAACCCATCTTAAAATTAAACACTAAAACTAACATAAATTATAATAAAAAAGAGACAAGAAACTAAACCCTAAAACTAACGTGAAAAAAAGAAAGGAAGCGGCTCCTCTTCTGCCGCCAGCTCCTCTTCTGCCGCCATCTCTCCCGACCACCGCCGCCCCCCCTCCAGCGACGTTGCCCCCTCCGTCGAAGAGGAAGAAGACGAATACGAGGAAGAAGGGGAAGAAGAGGAGGAAGAAGAGGAGAATGAGGATGATGAGTTTGATGATTAAAAGTTTAAAACTTTTGATTGATCATTGATCAATGACCACTAAAACTTTAAACTAATGCCTTTAAGACTTTGGATATTTTATTTGATGCTTTTAAGACTTTATGATGTTTTAATTTGATGATTTTTAGACTTTGTGGATGTTTTTTATTATTGCATAATTTTTGTAAATTTTTTTTTCGCCTTTTTTCTGAGGCTTACGCCTCGATTCACAAAGGCAAAACGCCTCAAAAGCGCCTTAGGAACTTTACAACATTGGTGTGCGCACATTAGTTCTTTACACATTCACCTAAGCACATAACCGTTGTCTAATAATACAACCAAGACACTGAAATCCTAGAGCTAGAGAGTTTGAGTCAAACCAAGAAAGAAGAATCCCCTTACTATGTCATCCATATCATCATCATCGTCCCTTGTTGACTTGCTCCCGTTTAAATTCATTTCCAAGTCAACCCCATCAGAACCCTGCATAGAACGGCAAGACATTAGTGCTTGGCTATATACAAGAATATCAAGACAGGACAAGTTTAACAACTGATATGGCACACGTGCATCTCAGAATGAGAAACCACCGAAGGGACATTTATCAGCACAACGAGGGGGTGTACTATTTCACAGATGTTTTCACATTCAGATCTGGTTCCCAGATTCGAAAAAGGAAATCATACCTCTTTCTGCTGTCGAAGCCTTTTTAAATATGTTGACTGTTTCTTCCGTAGCTCCATTGAGAGCGTCTGAAGGTCAGTAGCTAATGACCGCTGTGAGAGAAATAATGCACTTTAAGCACAATCTTCCACGAATACTCACAAACATCCATGACATAGGCATAACAAAAACTTAAACTAATCAATATTATTCCAATAGGAAAGTAGAAATGCAAAAAATGTAACGTGAGCAACATTATTATTCTACCTGGACATTTTTCCTGATATTTGAATCCTCTGACGGTCCACCAGAAGAGAGTCTTTGTAATTGTTTTTCTGATTTTTTTAAATGATTAGTTATTTCATGTGTTAGTGACTCAATCTGGCGTTGATCCTCTTTACCATCCCCGAACGAAGGCATTAAAGCCTTGGCATGAGCCTTTGATAGCTCAGCCATCTTCACTCTCACGCGTTGTATGTTAGTCGCTATATCTTCAGATACATCCACCCAAGCTGGTGGTAAACCTACTGCAACTGTTCCCCTGTTGTAGTGACAAAATTAAAAGAAAACCACTCAGAGCAGGATTGTATGGGGTCTTTGCCTGTAACTACATACTCAGACTGTGCAAGTAATATTAATAGAAGAAAATTGCAAGAAATAAAAATAAAATTAGATATTCAAGCTGGTTAACAATTTAAGTTATGTTTATATCAAACTAATGAAAGGAACATATAAGCATATTAAGGGTAATTATCATTACTAGAGTAGCCCCCGTTCATGAACATGTATGGACAATGGATGGAGTTCATCTAGTGAGTTGTCACATCCAACTTTAGCAAGTCTATTAACATAGTAAAATGTCGTAAAATCAAGCAAACTCGTTCGATTCTACAAAAACAAAGTAAACTCATTCAAAACCACACTTATTAACTAGCTTATTTATGCCCTTTTCATAATAATTCTACTGGAGAAACGATTATTCATGTTACTATATTGGGATATTAAAGTAACAAAAAAAGAAGGATCAAAGTTATCAAACGAAATTGAAAAGATCCCAATTGTTTGTTAATGTGAAAGACCTTGAAATAAAGATGGGATTTTAAAAGGGATGTATTATTATGCTTCCCATTTCCTAATGAATCACTTGCAATGCAAATGAAAATGCTTTCAAGTTTCGACTTCCGAATTGATTCATAATTCCAGAATGGAACAATAACAAGTTACATCTTTAAGCTAAAAAAAAAATTTCTTCTAAACTCCTCATATCATCTGCGCGGTGACTATCACAACGAAGTTGTCGGTGAAGTTTTGCTTATGTTCATTAACTCAACAACACTGCAATTGATCTCAACAAATAATTCAGAAGTAGATCGCTAAAAAAGCAAGACAAAATACATAAATTCAAGTGCCAATCGCATACAGCACAGCAGAAACCGGTAAATTGAATGTACCTGGAGGTTCTGGGGTCTTCGGTGCTAAGAGGAGTGTAGGATCGGTTAGGTTTAAGCAAGGAGGCCGTGGAGAGCTCGATCACCGGACCTCCCGGAACCCTAACGCTCTTCAATGCATCCCTGTACCTTCTAAACAAAATTGTCCGGTTCCTCGTCGCCATTGAATCGAAATCTACCAAGGCGTAAACCGAAATATCGATGAAATCACGAAATTGGTTGAGCTTCAGATTAGAGAAATCTACCAAGGCGTAAACCGAAAGGATTCCGCAATTGGGTTGGAATGAAGTGATCGATCGGCAGCTGAATGGATCGGGAAAATGAAATTCTGAGCAGAGGCAAAAATTTCTGATACAAGAAATTGAAAATGGAAGTATAAGCAATGTAGTTATTTTTTTTAATTGATATATTATATATATATGTGTGATTTAAATATTGCCTTGTAGACTCAAAATATTTTCTCTGTTTTTTAGTTTGATTAATTAAAAAATAGTCACAATTTTGATCAAATTATATAAAAATATTGAAACGAAAAATATTAATACTAACACAGTCTAGTTAAATTAACCTTTATTATGATTATCCATTGAAGTAGAAGAACAATTTACTTTTTACTAGCTTCTTGACCGTCCAAAATCCATTTGAATTTATTTATAAGATAAATTTTGATCAAATAATGTTAGAATTGAATTCGGATCATTTGAAAATTCAAAGACTCGAGTTCAACTCAAGCTCGATTTGAGATTTGTAAATCAAGCTTGAATTCGGTTCAACAAATAATAATAATAATCAAATTGAATGTTACATAATAGCTGACTAATAGCTGCCATAAACTGAATGTTACGTAATACAATAATCTTTCCATTCTGAAAATAATCTTACTACTCATTCTCAACAAAGTTATATAGAGTTTTGGGAGGCAATGGGAGATTATGTTGGAGAGGAGTGACACCGGGACGAAGGAGGAAGAGCGACGCCAGCCGGCAATAACCGGAGATCTGAGAAGAAAAGATGTTCCTTGTAGTCTGCATAAATGTGGCCAGAAGAAGAATCTAGAACAGTCAAAACCTAACTTCAACACCTTCCTTAAGTAGGTGCTTTTTCACAGATGGGATGGGAACCTGCAACAAATTAAGGAACTCAACTAACTAATTCATGGGGAATAGAAACAAGGGGCTTTGGCAAAATAAATCACGAACTTATGTCACTTTTGCAATTTTAACCTGACTTTTGCAATTTTTGTCAGCTATTGTTCGAAGAACGGAATACCGAATACGTAAGATAGAGCTTTTTAAATAGAAAAAGGTCCTCGTTATCCTTCTTAATCATTACCTCGTTCCGGTGGAAGATGCCAGCAGCAAGGGCTGCGGATGCGTTTGTTTTGGAAAAAACTTCTGAAAAATGTTCAGCGGACCCCGCACCACTACTTGCTATCACCGGAATACTAACAGCATCTGAGATCAGCTTTATTAGATCTATATCGAATCCTTGACCTTGACCTGGTAAGAGACCATATGAAAAACAAACCAAGTTCCATTACCCGTTATCCAAAATATGTTCAGCTACAGAAACAAAATAATGGTACTATACATAAATAATTAAAACTATCTTCGTATCAAAATGAGAGATCAATAGCAAATAGAGTCTTCGATTCACCATTTTTTTCACCTCGCTAAGAGAGTAAGAAAAATTACATACAAAGCATTCAGGCAGATAATCAGGCTAAGCACAATAATCAACCATACCATCACAGTCGATGCAATTTAAGAGTATTTCTCCAGCTCCTAGTTCTTCCACAACTTTTGCAATCTCATATGCACCGATGGGTCGACCTTCTCGCCCACCATTTACCTACAAAAAATCAGCAAAGAGTTTCCAACTATTTACATATATAAACAGATGCTTCATTCAGCTAGTGTCTCTGCTATAAGAATATGAGTATATTTAGGTATAAACAAAGTAAATTATCAGACTTCATATGAATTTATATCCCTGAGCCCAAAGAAGAAGATGAAGAGATTGTGCAAAAAGAAAGAAAAGAAACACCAAACACACATGCACAAGCATGTTCAGGATACGATAGCAGCCTAGCAGGATATGAGACATACACAAAAGGAAACAAAATGCTATTTGATATAAAAATCTCAGTTAACTTGATATAAGCTGCAAACAAACTCAGGAAAAGATAGTCTTGGGCTGAACAGAACGACAGATACGTACTGTGCATTGATACCAAGCAAATTGCTCGCCATTAGGACCTGAAATAAAGACAAAGAACCAGTTATGGGCATATCATATGTTTTTGATATATCATATATTTTGACTCAATAATGCAAACACAATCAAGTTTGCTGGTTTATGTAGCTAGTCTAGTTCCTAATTTAAGCATCTGATATGCATCCGATGTTGAAATGAAAGGAAGTACTTTATTCTTCTAGCTATAAGTAGATAAGCCAAGTTTCTATTCAAGTAGATAGAATAGGTGCCTAACTTGTTCATTAGGTGAAGCTATCTACTTTGCTGATGGCATTGTAATCTGGAGCTTAAATTGATACACTTTATACTCATTATTTTACTTTGAATATATTTAATTTATTGTATTGGTTTCTTTTCATGTGTAATAGCATTCACCAGAAGGCAGAACCACAAAACGTTTCTAAAAGTCTACAATATTTCAGATAGTAATTAGGTCCCACTGTCTCTAAGAGTTTTCAGTTATTATATCTTAATCAATAAGCTGGCCGATTGTGTCCCTTTTTATCACCAAGAAAGACATAAGCTCCTGACTGGCTCTCACACTTATTTAAGGTTTCATAGAGCAACATTTAAAAAGGCTAACATTGATCTCTTAACAAAGAAAAGGCTAACTAACAACCCATTTACCTGGTTTTGATACTCTTACTGATTTGAAATCTACATCATTAGGATCCTTCAAGTACACCCGACGAGGATCAATGCTTATAACCACAGCCTATGTTATAGGCATTGCACATATAACATGGTGAGAAACATGGACATGAGAAGAAGAAAAGGAATAAAATAGTCTATAAGCTTGTTACTTGATGACACAAGAAAGAAAGCTAAATTACGCATATGATAAATCTCACCTGATTTCCATATACTCTAGAAATTTGCTCTATGCTAGTTTTTCCAGTTTTTACCTGAGAAGAAACCAAGAACATGAATTTGAGGCGGAAGAGCGAATGCGTCAGTTGGCTCAGTTAAACCAGCTAACAAGAGTCATAAATTTTAAAAGGATAACGGGGGGGAACTTTTGTTTTTAGATACTCTTCGGCAGCATAAACCGCATCACTTCCAATAGATATCTTGTCTGCACCAGATCGGAAATATTCTGAAGCAACTTGCAAACTTGAGTAGTATCTGTCGAACATTTATTAATTAACATTTAATTTAACAATAAAAGCAAATCTATAGGTACGAAACTATAAGAATCAAATCTCAACCAAAAGTGCAACTTAAAGTAAACTCTTTCAAGGATGCCAAGATAATAAAACTTACTGGCCATTTCCATCAGTAAAATCTCGGATACCCCCTCCAACTGTCAACGGCACAAAAACATTTTCTGATGCATACCTTAGCACCTATAACACAGATAAACAAAATAGTGAACACAGTCTGTAATATTTAAAAGACTCAAGAACAGATATCTAGCAAATAATTTTTAAGAAGCCATGAGAATAAGGAGACAACTTATTCAGTTACACAGTAAATAACAAACCTGCAGCATTGGTAAATCACCTAGTGGGAAGTCACGGAAGCCAGTAATATTCAAAAAGCTGACCTGAAGATGTGAAAAAAGAAATCTTAGATTCCATTTTTTTTACAATGCAACTTACTGTTGATCTAGTTTCACTCTTTTTGTTTTTCTCTAATATTCTACTCAAGTTATGTATGGAGAGTGCTATGAGTATGTAAAAAGTCGTCAACTTTACTCAGATATGACATTATCCAATTGGGGGTGGGGGGGGAGATACCTCATCAGCCCCGTCCTTGTAGTACTGTCCAGCAAGATCTACTGGCTTGCCAAGGTTTCTCACCTTCAGAAAAAATAATCATACAGAGTGATGATACACATTTTCATAACAGAATCATATCAAGTGCTCATGTTAATGTACCTCATTTTCATTTGTCTGCTCTCTTACATCATATTGATCTCCTTTAGTTACAACAAGATCACCATTGTCGTTTGCCCTCACATCAAGACATGCAATGACCTGATTAATGTAAATCAATAGTTTTACAAAAAGTAGTTAAGATAGGAGAAATCAACTATGCTAAATTGAAAATGCCAATTACAAAAAAAAAATGATTAAATTACTATTTGTCCCTGTTCAATAATATAAATCCTGTTTAAAGTCGTTGTCTAGAATATATGGATTTCAAATATATGCAGTATCTTCACTAAGTAAGAAAAAAAATGATTAAATTACTATTTGTCCCTGTTCAATAATATAAATCCTGTTTAAAGTCGTTGTCTAGAATATATGGATTTCAAATATATGCAGTATCTTCACTAAGTAAGAGAATAGTTGCTGATAATCAGGTGTTACCACTGTGCTACCACTGACTACATTACTTACCCTTTTGGCAAGTTTAGACGCCTTCCCTTTAACTGGCACCTGTCTTTACAAGAAGATATCAGTGCACTATTCCGTTTTTAAATAATTAGGGGTCGTTCAGTTTGAATGATATGATATGATAGTCACCTTTAAATTCTTCATCTATATCCATAATCTCTCCTTTCTTATCTCTCCTTAAGAAGTGGTATGCCCTCCTTACAACTCAAATAAGTGATTATATAATCATTCCAAAATTGGGGTGAGTATATAATCACTGATTTGATTGGTGAGGAGGGCATACTAAGTGGTGAGATTCACAAGGAGGGACTGCGGATAGGAGCGGAGGAATTTAAAGGGTGTAATTTTCTTATCCCTTGATTAATTAATCTGTCAAATCAAATGGCCCCTAGTACACAAAGAAGGTATTTTGGTAATTGGTACCTTTCCAATTCAGATTTTGGATACAAAAACCTTCTCAGGATGGAAAGACCAACCTCTGCAAAGACCACCACAAAAATCTAAGTTATTTCATTATATTGCCTGAAATGCCTAAACACGACCCTTTTACTTTCTATGTGTTAACAAGTCATCAGAGGCTCTTACCACCACTCTTTTCGGGGTGGAATTGAACTGCGTGGACATTTCCCTTACTTATGGAAGCTATAAAATCACTGCCATAGTTGCAAGTCGAGGATATCCACTCTTTATTATCATCTGACTAAATAAGAGAGGAAAGGAAACAACCATTTAATAAGTAAATGGCACAGGAAATTTGAAATTGAAATCACAAATTCATAAGCAAGCTACTCTTAAAGATATATTACAGGAGTTGCACGATAAGAATGGACAAAGTAGACATGACGGCCTCCAATATCATCCAAAATTTGAGAGTCTTTCGTAATTTTGATAGCATTCCAGCCAATATGAGGTACTCTGATACTGTTTGAGGAATCAAAACGTCCAACGGCTCCAGGGATCAAACCGAGACCTTTGACTAAGGATAAGGTCACCCAAATTAGCTAAACTAGGCAGGCATCATCGATAAGCAATGAAAGTGAACCCGATGCCACTAAAAAATGAGCAACACCAAGCACTATCAAGCGGTCAAAAGAAAGTGGACACAATGATTTATTCTTGACAGTAGCATTATTATTAATTTTTCTTAATCGCAAACAAATGTTTACACTTATGCAACTCAGGAATTACTAGTCAGGGAAAAAAACTGATTGCAAAATACTAGAGAGAAAATGTATTACATTATGTATATTGCATGTGCTTGAAATATCAAAAGGGCTGTCAAAAAATACTACCTGGTCCATTTTCCTCACTTGACTCAAAAAGCAGCTGCAATCCAAGACAAATGCCTAGAAAGGGACGATCTTGTTCAATGTAAGTACAGAGTGCTTCAGCCAGTCTACAAATAGTTCGTGAACCATTGTGTTAATCAGTGATTCGATAAAAAACTTAGATTAAGGGAATACTGAATTGTTCTAGTGCTAATATAATCACTCCTTCCAAGAGGCAATGCACATAATTGACGAATACAGAGTAACAATTTTTACAGTAAAGGTATAACATTGACAGCTGAGGTCCGAACAGCAAAGGTTAAAAATCACATTACCACACCAAAACATAAAAATGCAATCTGAATAACTTTACCCCTTCTTTTCTAGCACATCCATGGCAGGTGCAAATGCACCTACACCAGGAAAAATAAGCCGTTTGGCATTTAAAATATCATCTGGCGCTAGAACCTAAATGCAGCATGAGAAAGCAGAAGAAACCATGATCAGTATAAAGTATTGAAAAGGGAGAAGAAAGAAAACTTCCTAGCTCTCCGATCATATTCCACCTTCTAATTTTCATCTCTTATCTTGCATTGCTCCATGACTACAGATAGAAAGTATAACAATAAAAAACGAAGTGAAAGAAAGTTACGTCTTTGATGTCGTAGCCGAGGAAGCGAATTGCATTTCTGACACTGCGCACATTTCCCGCACCGTAATCAAGCAACGTCACCACTGTCACGGATTCAACAGAGAATCGGAATATAAACAGAAACGAGAAACAGAAGAGCTAAGGAAATCGACTTGAACAACAGAATCAGAAATTTAACTCCGGCATTTTAATCTCAGAAGACAAACATGCAGGCGATTCCTCGACCTCAATCACATATACAGAGCGTAGATTGTACGGATATTGAGAGCGTGAGAGAGAGAGAGAGAGAGAGAGAGAATACCAGAGTCATCAGCAGAGGCGCGGACTGAGAAAGTTCTAGAAGGCCTGAACTTGAGGGGGTTAAATTGCAGCGAGTGAATAGAATGAGATGAGGCGGAGTACGATGAAGCGGAGAAAGGAGCAGAGCAAGGGTGTGGAGATGGAGAGAATGCCGCCGCCGCCGCCGCCATTGGAATTGCCTTGCCCCGCAGTTTGTGCCACCTTCCTTCTACCTTCGGCCGTTACGCTCTCTACTGCTCAAGTCAGACTACAATCCACTACATCCCACCTACTTCGGTCTTTAGGCCCATTTTATTAAGGCCCAATTTTTAAGGCCCATTTTTAAGACTCGTTTTATTAAGGCCCAATTGTTTTTGTTATTTTTATTTTTATTGTTCTTATTATTTTTATTTCTTACAAATATATTTTTTAAGTTGCATAAACTAAAATTAAAATTCTCAAAAACCCAATGTCAATAAATTTTGTTAAAATATTATGTCTCGTTATCAAATTTATTATTTCAATTAATATATATTGAAAATAAAAAATATAATAAAATGTAATTAAATATGATTTTAAATGATTGTAGCTAAAATTTTAAATATTAATTTATATGGTGAATTATGTCTTCTCCTAATTTGGTTCAATATTTTAGTATATTAATATTATGATATTAAAGCCTATTTAATTATATATTATAATTAGATGAATAAATGCTTAATATTAAATGGAAAATTAAATTAAAGTAAAAAAGAATATAATTGAAGAAAAAATACATAGATTTATAAAAGTAATGATTCTTTTCTTCTTCCTCTTTAACTTTCAATTCTGCACACAGAAACGCACACAGAGACACGCAGAGAAGGAGAAGAAGAAGAAGAAATTGTGGGTGAAAATGATCCAACCTCTCTATGCATTGGTGTTCGGCGAAGTGGCGACTATACTGGTGCTGCTCTTCCGCACGCCGTTGAGGAAGCCGCTGCTCATGCTGCTGGACCGGCTGAAGCAGGGGCGGGGGCCCGTGGTGGCCTCCACCGCCGGTGGGACTCTATTCGTCATCATGATTTCCCTCATCTACAACATCAGCACCATCCAGACCCGCACCGTCGAAGGCGGCGGCGTTAACCCCACCGACCAGGTTCTCTTGGCCAATCAGCTTCTCGAAGCTTCTCTCCTGGGTAAATTTCTTATTTTTAACCGATTTGGTGTGAATACGTACATGATTGGGGTTGTGACCTGTGATTAGGATCATGATTGATCGACCTAGTGGAACAGTTAATTGGGCGGTTAATTTTGGAGGAAATGTCGGTGTTATATTGTTATGCGTTAGGGTTCGTTTGATTATTTGAATGGGTCTGATTACTGAATTGCAGGATGATTGTATCATAGCATGTGTTAGTTGAATGGTTTTGAAAGAATTTTCTAAACTGATTGAATGATGTTTAGGTCTCTGTGTAACCCCTCATCCTCCACCCTTTCGTGCGAATATGATTATGATTTGGGTTATGACTGTGATTCCTCGACCTAGAGAACCATTTGTTTCAGTTAGACAGTTGTTTCTGGTGCAAATGTTGATTTTATTGTTATGTGTTCCGGTTCGTGTGCTTTTCCGATTGATCTGATTTCTTTAGCTGGAGGTGAATGATTCTATCGATTAACCGGTCTAAAATGCACATACTTTGGCCCGATTTTGTATTGAGCACGACCTTAATTCTTTTTTCAAAATACATGAATTTTACTTCTTTGAGTGATATGATTCCCGAGTTGGAGAATGATTATATCAAGGTTTTAATTGGTTTAAACTTTAAAATGAATGAACTTTGGCCCGATTTTTGATATTGTACCCCACCTTCAGCTACTGTTTCAAAATACATGAAATTTATTCTTTCCAATTTTCCCAGAGAAATCGAATTGACTGGTGATCACTGGTCAGGCAGTTTGCTAGTCTATTTGGCTACAAGCAGCGTTTAAATATGTTACTCGTAGGTTAAGAAAATTGGCTACGATGTCAGCTTCACTAGCACCCAAATACAAAATTCTGTTAGAATTGCTAAAAAATAGAAAAAAGTTCAATTTGCGAATTTTGAGCCAAGATTCAAAAGCCATGTTTTGTACCAAAATTAGACTGAGTTTGATGTAATCTAAACCAATTATCCCTTATACCAAGGCTTGTCTTATTTGAAGTATCGCAAAAAGAAAATAGTGGACTGATTGAATAATGTCTTGTTATGGAAAAGCTAAAAACTTGTGACTGTTTGGAAAGGAAAGCGTGACAAATTCAGGGAAAATATGCATTCATTTTTGCAGGGTTTGCTCTGTTCCTGGCATTGATGATCGATAGAATCCATTATTACATCAAAGAGGTTCGGATGCTGAGGAAGCATATGGAAGCTATAAAGAAGTCCGAGCATAAGTCGGAGGAAGCAAAGATCAAGGAGAAGGGCAAGACCACAACTCAATATGATGAAGATTCGAGTTAATGGTAAATGGATGCAATGCGACTAACATTAAGCTTTAGAATGTGTGGATTTCTGGAGGTTAATAACCCTACCCTGCATTTATCATTCGTGATTTGCTATGTCTTGTTTAGGAAGACAATAATGGCAGTGATATCTCATGATGAATGTGTTGTTTCGTTCAAATCTTATACCATTGAGGATTTACTCACATGTATGTGCGTACTTTAAGAATTAATCTTTGCTTTCTTATAGCCTCACTTTTTATATTGCAAATATGATCAATTGCATGATATAAATGTATTTCATACTAACATTATCTAAACATTGTCCAGAGTTAGACTGATGAAGCTTAGAATCAATTTGGTAGGGGCCCTAGGGCCAAGTATATCTAAATATCAGTTCAAAGGAAAGAACGGAAAGGGCACCCATGAGGTACAGAAGGTATATGCTAGTTCTTTTTAGGTTGTACACTTTCTTGAATTGAGATCATTGCCCCGCGTTGTGCTGTATTTCTGGTCCAGTTGTATAGTTTGAGGGGTGGGGTTCGTGTCGGTGCCTATCACTCAGACAAGATTTAACAGTATTAGTTGTCAGGATTCTCAGGAGTTCATGGTTCATTTAACTTAGAAAGATGGAAAGTGCTTGGAATGGACAAGAATGATAGTGATGGCTGATTATAGTTACAGCCAGAGCTGGACAAGACAATGTGTGGTCAGTGTAGCATTTATATGTTCTTAGCACTCTTGTAAGTTGCCTTTGGATAGAACTAGAGCTGTCTCGGCCCGTCCCAAGCCCATTGGGCTGTATCGGGCCTGCCCAATGATCCTGCATAGCTCATGATTTTAGTATAAAAATTAGGCATTAACCTCACTACAACTAGGCCAACACACGCCCGCTAAGTTCTAACAATTTTAATGGTCTTTTACTGCTATATTCCAAGGTACATAGAGCATATCACAAAATAAAGAACATTGAAAATTGAGGGGGAACTTCACTTACTACTATGTTTTTCACTAAGTAGTGGAAGTATACAACATTTCTTCATATCTACTCATAACAATTGTCATAAATAAATTCAACAAGTTTTGTAATGAAATGTCCCCTCACTATCTTAACTATTGCTTCTCTATTTAGGTGAGGACTTTAGCTCACATTCCCTACGTAATAAAATCACCACACTACCCCCATCCTAATTGTAAAAGCAAAATAAAATTGTAAATATAAAAGAAAAGTGAAACAACTTATCAAACACAAGGATCATAGCACGATTCCATCGGGTTGAACCTGATTAACATCCCTTATCGAAAACATCTGCAATAAGAACGTCAACGTAAGGAAAATAGTATTCACCCAATGAAGAAAATTATAGATAAATAAAATGTTATTGAAATTTTGTGAAATTTTGCAAAACTATTTAGTCTTTCCTCAAAAACTATGTCTTAAAAAAAAATCCTCCTCAAATATTTTAACTCAAAATTTATAAATCTCAACCGCTCTCTACGTAATTTTCTAGCTCTGCCACTAGGTCGGATTTGATTACCAAGTCGGGAAAACTACAAAATTACTTTTGCAATTTTAAAATGTTGATAATTAAATCATGTCAAAAGGATGAGGTTGCATCACATATAAATTGGTGCACACACTATTTGCATATGAAAATTAATGAAATGGTGAAAAGTGTAACAATAGTATCACTATCACATCACTTGATAGGTACAATCACAAAAATCTCATAAGATTACTTGTGCTATCATTAACATCATTTATCATTTATATGCAATAAACTTAATTTGTAAATCTACCTAAAATAAGATCAAAATTGTTAGGGTGGTTGCAAGCATTGACCAAATATTAGGAATGGAGGTATTATTGAGAGGACTATAGACAAAAGAAAAAAGGTGGCATTGACCTAACTTAGCTTTATTTTATTGTGTTGATATATGGATAAGTCTCCACCTCAATAATTAACCAAACCATAATCATAGAATATTATTAGCAAACACAAATTTGTTGCCTTTTCACTTGCTTTTTGAGCAAAGCATTGAATAATCCCAACTTCACAAAATGCCATTGGGTAGTATCCACTTGAAACAATCAATTTCAAACCTCTACCAACGGTTCCATTCTCTAGTTGACCTAATAAATTAATGGTTGCTTTGTCATTTCAACCACAAATATATCTAGAGTATTGATTTGGCAAACTATGTATTATTCTGTCTTTGAAAAGTGGGGTCGTTCACGAAGAGTGTAATATTAATGTTTTTGAACATTATCTCACAAAAGACTCAATATTTTAAATATCGCATATATTATATTTTTTAGGTTATCATTTTTACTAAAAACACATTTTTTTAAATTTATCTTAAAATATGTGTCGAATCCCTCACAACTTACTTTTTGTGGATAATGTGATATAATAGTGTACATTTAAATCACAAATTAAATAAATTATAATTTCAATAGTCAGATCATGTTGCACCAGTATGGTTTTAAAATATATCTTTTTTTCCGATCATAAATTCGTATTATAATTAATGTTGTTAATGATGAGATTAAAAACACACCTCATATAATAGGGGTGTGCGCATCTTCTAAACAACATAAATATTACTTCACACATTCACTAAAAATGTATATTTATTTTCAAAACAAAAAGTCATTCTTCATGTACCTCAGCCCATAGTTGCTATATTGGATTTGAATCGGATTTCGTTCACTAAAAGTTTATTTTTTCATTTTTTAGTCACGTCACACAAATTATTTATATTTTAAATTTTGCATATATTTTATTTTTGTAAGTTACTTTATTTACTAAAAATATATTTTTACAATTTTGTTTTCTTAAAATTCATGCCGACTCGATTTTATGCATGCAGGTAAGGAGAGTTTATTATTAATCATCCATAACATGAAATGCGATTGACTTTGTGTATTTTAATTTATTACATAACCCCAACAATAAGCATTTTAAAGGCTTGAATTTGTGTTCACACAATACACTAACCAAACACGGCAGACTAGACTACATCCATCAATGACTTTCTTGTAACTCAACCATCAATTAAAATATTTATTTCTCTTATACTAAAGGTTGAACAATGACAATCCTTTTGCATAGAAAGTTTTGACTTTTAATTTATTTTTAAATTAATATATTTTATATTATTATTATGACTTTTGCAATAATATCACATAACTCTCCCACCACCGACCCCCATTTTTCTTATTTTATTAACTTATTATTGGTGGGAAAATTAAATAATACGGTGTCGTTGAGATTTTATTATTAGAGACTCGGAATTATCATTCACCAATTTCAAGACACATCAAACTTTGTTTCATAACGTTTATTCTGTACCTTATAATATCCTCTAATGCAAGTTGCAAGTGCTATTTATATTTTCAAACAATAATAATAATATAATAAAAACAGAAACAGAAACAGAAACAGAAACCCCAAGTGTATGTCATTGATGATGTTTGATGTGCTTAAATATCTTTCCTTTTTCATCAAATTATTGCTCATTGCTCGAAAATTTCAAAATAAAACTATTCTTTTTGCCTTAATTTACTTGATTAATTTAATTAAAATTATGAGTATTTTACTAAATTTTTCGCATTAATTATTTTGAAAAGCGGGGCATCGATTTAAAGAAGATGGTCATTTTTTAAAGAATCTTCGATGTCATAAGTTCTAAAAGGAAAAGAACTATTTGGGAATGGTGTGTTTAGAAAAAGGAGCGGCGAAGAATAAAGAGAAAAAGCAAGAGAAAATATTGGATCGAAAAGTTTATTTGAATCACAAAAATCCTTCTTCTTCGTTAACATTCTTTCGAAAGGAAGATTTAGAGAATGATGAATATCACCATCACTATCACTATCGCCAATAATAAATTGAAAACTACTACTAACATCAATGCTGCTAATTTCACCCCAATAAGAATGCATCAATGAATCCTCTTCTTCGAATTCCTCAACAATTAAATCTTCGTAATAGTTTACTCCTTCACTCCCCACCTCAAATTCATCGCATTCTTCACCCCTTACCGTCATCCACTCTCCCTCTTCCGCCGCCGCGGAAAAACCTACATCTCCGATCAATTCCCTGATTCTAGTTGCTGGAGAAACGGAATTCGAATCCGAATAATCCGAATCCGAAATATCCGGTAAGGAATTCGAATCCGAATAATCCGAATCCCAAAAGTGCTGATCCATCACGCTAGTCGGAGATCTCCTCGTCCAGTCCTCTATTCCGCCGCAATCCTCTGTCGCCGCGGCGGCAGAGTCGAGGAACGGGTGGCACAGGAGCTCCGCGGCCGTACACCGATCCCTAGGGTTCCGCGCGAGGCACTTCGCGAGGAAATCCCTAGCAGAAGCGGAGAGCCAGGTCGGAATCTCAGGAGATTCGCCGGAGTACGCGATTCGGTACAGCGCCACCGCCGGATCCTTCATCTCCGGCCACGGATTCGCTCCCGTCGCCATTTCGATGACTGTACACCCCAGAGCCCAAATATCCGCCGGAAACCCCTGCTCCTCGCCGCGCGCCGCCTCCGGCGCCATATACGCCGGCGATCCGGCGAAACTCCCCGACTCTCCGCCGATCTTCGCGCATCCGAAGTCGGCAATCTTCACCCCTTCCTCACCGACCAGAATGTTCTGGCCTTTAATGTCACAGTGCACAAATCCGCGGAGGTGGAGGTAACTCAACCCCCTGCACATCTGATTCGCGAAGAATCTGATCGTGCTCTCACGGAGCGAGCCTCCCCGAGCTCTGATCAGATCAGAGAGGCTTCCGCCGCCTACATACTCAAGAAACACATTGTACACAGACTTCTCCTCCTCCACCGTAACATCCGAGCCGAAACACTTCACTATAAACGGAGACGAGAGCTGAGAAATCAAAAATTGCTCCTTCTGCAACGAGCTAGAGGAACTGACCTCCGCCGACTTCACCGCGAACACCTCGCCGTCGGCGGTGGTGGCGAGCGAGACAGCCGCGGAGGAGCCCCGCCCTATCACGGAACCCCTTCTCCACTCCATTGAATGAAAGGAAATTATAGAGAGAATTTGAAAATTAAAAAAAGGATATGAAGAATTTGTGTGTGTGTTTCAACTTTGAAGTGGGGAGAAGTTGGAAGAGTATTTATATAGGCGGAGAAATAGTTGAAATAGCTGCATATGGTAAGGGTAAGCTAGAATTACCATTATACCCCTGTATGTTTATGAAGGTGTCTTTATTCCTTGGGTGGGTGTTGGTGTCTTTGTGCAAGGAATCTTCTTTACCTATTCCCCCTCCTCCTTTCCCACACGCTTTTCCTACTTTCTTTTTTCTACTACTCCACATTCTAATTATATATATATATATATATATTGCAAAATAAATCATAAAATTTATGCTATATTATCATTTTGAACCCCTTAATTAACTAATTAATGTTCAATTTTATACTACTTTAGTTTGTTGCAATTAAATTGTTAAATTTACAAAAAAATGAAAAATTACAAATTTTCAATCTAACCAAAAAATGCATCAATTTAAGATTTTATTTTTATTTGTTATGTATCGATTTCTTAGATCAATCTTATTTAATGTAGAATCTAACATGTTATTTCGAAACATATTAATTTTATGCTGACATGAATATAAAAACGATATGTTAGAAAACTTCATCAACTAAAATTTGATTCGAAGGTCGTTATAATTTTTTTTTAAAATTAGTATACTTCATTCGACAGGCATATTTTTACTAAAAACCTTAGTGGAATAATGTGAAACAAATACTATTTATTAACCAAAATGAAATTCATGAAAAAATATTTATATTTAAATTTATAAAAAAATTGAAGAAAATTATTTCTTTAATAAATTAAGTGAAAATTGCAGTTTTGTGTAGGCGTAGAGTTGGTAATTTATTTTAGGAAAGTTACAGGTAGAATATAGTTAAAATAGTTTCTTACTCCCTCTCTTCGTTAAGCTTCCCACAATTTTTTTATTTGAACGTCCCACTAAACTTCACACATTTCTAAAACAATAAAAGTTACCATTTTAAAAGGATGTGAGTTCTACTATTTTTATTATTTTTATACTATTATATACACCTCCGTTCCAAAAATTTTGTATCGTGCTTATGGCTCACGATCAAGGATACTTGAGATTTTTTGCTTATATGAGTTTTTTCACTACTTCCATGTTGGGATTAGTTACTAGTTCAAATTTGGCGAATACGATATTGAGATTTTTTTCCGAAACGCGATTGGTTTCTAAGATCACTCCCGGCTTTAGGCCTTTTATTAGTTAGTCCTGGTAAAGCCCCCAGGCGACGAAGGTTTTTGTAGGTTGTTTTCCGATATGATCCGTTGAGAAAAAGATCATATACTCTTGATAAATATTCTTTTGTATCGTGCTTATGGGGACGGAAGAATTAGTTTAATAATGCAACGACGGCTAGAAAAGGAGGAGGGGAATACTTGAGTTAGAATGAAGCCACGTGGCGGCACAGGAGAGGAGGAGAAGAGACGACGAGGGAGCAAATGCAAATTGCATGTATAGTTATGGAAGGAAAGGGGGCCCACAGGAGAGGAGGCACGTGAGCACGTGCCGCCGACCGCCGCTATCACCGCTAGTAAGCAACCAGTACAAATACATGCGCCTTTTCCTACTTGCACATTGCGGCGGCCATTGCTGCAACTTGCAACTAAACTAGTGCTAACTATAAAAAAATCAAAATATCAAACCACTTGATAAATCCAATCCAGATAGCTTTGAAAATAAAATTAATTGAATTGAATTGAATGGTTTAGATTTTTTTTCCATTTTCAAAAATCGTGCTCACTTGTAACTGCAAAATATCTCACAACGTAAAAAATACATGTAATATCTTAAAAAGAAAATAGTATATTTTGATGGAAGATTCAAATTAGACAATAAAAATACTTTTTTGGTAGATATCTGGAGCATAAAATTTTGTGCAGGTCAACCTCATTCGTTTAATAATTTGAGATGAATTTGAGGAGAATTATTTATAATGCTTTGAGATTTTCCTCGTTCTTTTATTTGTTTTAAATTTCTCACATGCATACAGAGAAAAGTAGGGACAAAAATATGGGAGTCACATGATTTTGTTTACTTGATAACATGAATAATAATAATATTATAGAGTATGTTGATGTTAGAAACTTAGCATTGGAGAAGAGGCAATTTAGTGAAAGTTGTGGATTGGAGTGTTTGACGCCAGAAAACAATGCCATCTGTTTAATAAATATGCTGCAAGATTTGGAGAGCTGTGCTGTGCAGCACATGATTTTATTAGGGCTTCCTAAGTGTCAAAATAGGGGTTCCTAAGTGTCAAGATATCGGCCCGGGCCGGTCCGGTGTTAGGGGTCGAGCTGATTCAATCCGAGTTTGTATCAAGTTTGAAAATATGCAGTACAGCATGATTCAAAAATATTTTATAATGCCAATTTTTTTTCTTCTTTTCATCGTCTGCATTTATATTTTCTGATGTCCCGTTTAATCCATAGTAGTGGTGACGTTGCTTGATTACGGTGTGGGACATGTGTGTAGTGTAGGACCAAAAATCCACTTTGGTGAAAATAGGGGACGAGTCAGTCCAGCCCGAATTTGCAACGAGCTTGAAAATATATAGTTTGATTCACTTGAAAAAATATATTATACTCCATCCATCTCATTAATAACTTGAAATCAACAAACACTCAATAATTATGTATTAAATAGAAATCAATGAACATCTTATATATTAATGTTTACCTAAAAAGAAAATGAATAGTTAATAGTTATTAACGATACACTATATTTATATGCTTAAATCGCAATTATGTTTATCAAATTAGACTGTTGTACTATTATATTTCTGCCATATTTTATGTATAATATGATATTTTTGTTGTCAGAAATAATTTTTATAGCTGAGAGCATAATAATGTTTTAATTATATAAGGAGCACAAAAAATAAATACTGGTCCCCTTCACATTTTCAAGGCATGAGAATTAGGTAACAAATGCAGGGTATGTATTATTACTACACTTGCTGCAATTACTATATATACTAAGTATTTAATAATGAAAGTAGAGAAAGAAGACATTTAAAGGGCTATACCCCTATATTTTCAAGTTGTTAAATGTTAGTGTAAGAATGAAGATCACAATTAAAGAAAAGTAAAGTTGGTCTGAAAGCAATTATAACTAAGGCTGCACATGTTTTAAACATATGTGGACTCAAATTCGAGGCTGCTTAATGGGCCACGTCATTTTGCAAAATATATATATTCAAATATATAATTTTAAACAAATTTAGATTTTTTTTAATAATTTTTCTGTAAATATAAAGAATTCTACAAAATCGAATTTTAGTAAAATCAAAGTGCTGATATGACATTTTTTCAGATATTACGAATTTGAATAAATAATTTAGATTTGAATTGTGATATCTCACCTCGAATAAATAAGAATGTCAATTATATGAATTTTCATAATCTTTAGCAAAGCGATAATAAAAATTAAGTAGTTGCTAATAGACCGATGTAGCGTAACAGAATCACAGCTCATGGACCTAAATATTATGTTATATGTGAAACTCGTACTAACATGGAGATTGTGTCGTTTTTAAATTTTCTAAAATATGAATTTGTGGAATATATACCAAATTAATCATTCAAAAATTATAAGGAAATACTACTATTATGTAGGTGGAAAAAGAAGCAACAAAAGCACATAGAATCAAAATAAACATATTGGATACCATTTCTTAGAAAAAGAATAAAAGAATATGCTGAAATGTTGGAATAGAAGTTGACATATCATTTACAAATAGATGATCTCATGCAATGAATTTAGAACAACTATATCACATCAAAAATCCAAATCACATAACGAAAAAAATTCAAGATCGCGGGTTCGACCCCAATATTTAATGTTACTAATAATAATTCAAACACGTAAAAGCAAATAATGTGTTTATGTGTTTTACGAACCCAACTCACATGATCAAATAGGCGAACACGATAATTTTGTATAGTTATCATGTCAACACTGATTCACTAATTTATTATATGTTCGTGTCTGAGTTATATTGTTATGAAAAAATTACCCACCCTAACTTAGATGCCCATATTTTGGCGTTATCTTGGCCAAATTACCTAACTGATTTCAGGTCAACTTTTCGATCAATATTAATAACCATAGCCACCTAAGTTTAGGTCACTTATCTCATCACCAGCCACAAATTATTATGTAACCACCAAAAAATAAATACTACCAATTGATAAATGCGAAAAATGTCAACCTTACCTAACTTTAAGGTGGGATCAATTGCAAAAACTTCTGCATGCAGGGGTTACCTTTTATGAAACTAATAAGATGGTATTAAATGTATATATTTATGAAAGTAGATCAATTTATCACAATCTTTAAGAATTTTATGCTATGAATATAGACAAGCAATAAGAAGAAAAATAAATTAATGAACACATAAATATATTTATGTGGATCAAAACGGGAGAAAGTCACGTGTAAAGGAGAAAATTCTACTATTAGTAGAAAATAGGGGATAATGATTATTCGCAAATATAAAATGTAAATCACTTATCTGAGTTATCTATTTAAATACCGGCCTATCATTGAATAAAAGAAATTAGGAAATTATAAATAATCAAAATATACAAGGTTATACTCTCTTTTTGAATTGTCCTAATATTAACTTGTTTATAAAATTATCAAAAAGTAACTCATCAAAATATGTGGACTTCATCTTTTCATTTTTCACTTCATTCCTTATTTTACATGTAAAAACAGAAACACACTGTTTTTATCTGGACGGGGCAAGTATATTTATAGTGAAAGAATAAGATAAATCACCTTCCACAATATAAGTTTCTGTTTTTAACAGGCAAAAAGACAATTTATTAGCGTAAGAGTTCCAGATTTTGAAGATTAATTTCTTGGTCAAAAACGAAGATGAAAATGTATTTAATTTAGGATACGCATATTGCTTGGTATATACATAGGCCTATTCGTAAACTTCACCATAATTAAGAGGCAATTAGGTGTAAAAATTTCAAATTTGTTATGAATATAGACAAACAATATATGAATTGGGAAGGATTGGTCGACGAAACATGAACGAGAAAACTCAAAATCAGAAAAAATACGGACAAACAAGAGAATTTTACTACGAGTAAAAAATAAGATACAAAATATATATTACACCAAAAATCCTAACCCGTACTCCTTATGAATGTAGGTTGAGGCTATTGGGATTAAGCCTAAAGGCTCAATTCCTCAAAGTCCAACCACATTGCGCTAAAAAATTAAAATTGCGTCACGACCATCTCAGACTCGACCCAAATATCTCGTTTACTAAAAACAACAAAAGTTAATATTAATTAAATAAAACAGGTTGAACATGCTAAGAATTGTATTCTTTGGATTTTGAGAGACAAATCACACAACAAATATGCTCAAATAATATACTTTCAATACCTTATAAATGGAACTGGGAAGCATCCAAAAACTTCAAAGTAGATCGCAGAAACTTATCATTGGCGCTCAGGCAAGACTTCGCTATTTCCACCAACTTCGAGCATTCTTCTAACGTTTCTTCGGACACCTAATCATGCACCAAGTGAAAAAATAAGGCATGGACGATAGGGCTTTAAATTATGGGTGCAAGCGAATCAAACTATTCATGAGCTATTCAAAGTTCGGCTCGATAAAAGCTCATTCAATCAATGACCCGAGCTTGAATTTTTTGTCTGAGTTGAACTCCAAGCTAATGGTATTTGCTTAGAAAGGTTCGCCAATGTTTGAATCTAATATTAGTGAGCCGAGCTTCAAATAGTTCATGAACTTTATATATGCATCAATTCACAAACTTGTCCAGTTAATTTAACTTTATATACAAATCAAATAAATGAATTTTTTTAACGAGCGAACTCAAATACTAACGAACTTAAGCGAGTTTGAGTCCGCTTCAGATACACTATTGGATCTATAATAAACAGGCCAAACTTGAGCTTGTTTATCGAGCCGAATTCAAGCTTGATTTACAAAGCTCAAATCAAGGTCGAACTTTTAACTTTTTAAACGAACTGAACTCGAACTTGACAGTATTCAATTCGATTACTACAACTTTACTTTAAACACATTAACCTTCACCTCACGTTGGTATCACGTGCAACTTTTCAAAGTTGAAATGTTCCCACTATTTGTGTTTGGGCGTGTTTTTAATTAAGTAACATGTCAGCCAGATAGACGAGGAACGACTTACCAGATCTGATTTCGCCCAAATGCATATTGGTGCATTTTGTGGGCAACATTTAGAAAGGCCATGCGCAGTACCAAAAGCGATGTAAAAGTTTATGTATTAAAAGCTTAATAGCAAAAGTATATAATCTACGAGTAGGGGATTCTTGGAAGTTCCGCATCGCATAAGTAAAGCTGCTTACCGTAAAGGATGAAGCTATGCAATTGCAAGTTTCGAGAGCCAATTTTCCCCTGACAGCCTGCAAGCCAATATTCAAGTTAAATGTGTATTAGTATTGTTTACCATACTAAAAGTACATTGACTACAAATTATGCATTGCCTAATATATTCCTATTACATATTCAATTTAAGGATAATAATGTAATATCATGTAAAAATCAATGTAATGTGTGCAACACACGTTACGTCTGCTAGTGTATTAAAAGCAGCCAGTGAACGAATCGAAAATCAGCATCCAAGGAGGATGTGATGTGACAAAAGAAGAGGATGAATTAAATGAAAAAAAGATATCTATAAGGACTGTTTTACCTTAGAAGGCTCGTGCATTACAATATTTACAATGCCATGGAGAGCAATACGAGACAATGCCAGCAATTCTTGATGATAGGACGGAACTCCAATGAATAGTTGGTAGTTGCAAACAACCTGGACAGAATAAACTAAAGTATATAGTATGCAAGCAAGGGACACATCCAACGTATCATGTTTGAAAAGTCATGGGTACTTCTGTGGTACAACCAAATAAACCAACGAATGAATTAACCGCAAACGAATTAAGGATAGAACTGAGAAGGTTTCCACAGGTAAAAATACTTGCCTATTGATTCTACGAAATCAAATAATAATCTTCCTACCCTAACTGATGACTTACATCCTATAGAAGTGCTACCTAATTCCATGGGGTGCAATATAAATAAAAGAGCAATGGACAAATTAACTCTAAGAGAATAACTCAATAGCACAGCTGACTCCTATTAAGGCATGGAGGACTACTATCTATATCGAGAACAGATTTTCTCAAGGTTGTAATACAAAGATGACCTTTCTAAGATCCACAACATAAATATTGTCTCGTCCTCTCCAACAACATAGGTATTCAGAGATATTCACAGAAAGCCTGATCTGTAATTGGGGTACTTAACCTAATAGAATTACCTTTCCACTGTCAGTATGATACATCAATTGATTTTGGGATAGTGCCGCGGACAAGAAAACAATTGCATATAATGCCTTGACCTTCATTCTCGGCAATACCCTAAAATATAGGACCACATTACAACCAGGGGGGAATGAAAAAGTATGCAAGTTTAACAAATAGGTGAGTGGAAACATCACCATGATTGGGAGTCCAGGAAAGACAACAAATGCTTGGGGATGTAGGCTCCTTCTTGTTCAAGGACACCTTCAATGACAAAGCAGCACCTCAGCAAAATTTTAATAGAAGATATTTCAGAGCTACATCAAGCTCTTTCATGTGACACCTACATCAGTTATCATTAAGCAGTGGCCAATATGCAAAAATAAAGTGATGGTGTTAAATTACCTGGAACCATCACCAACATGCCGCATAACTTGCATATTAATGAAATGGCTCCATCACCATCTTCTGCCATCTGCGCAACTATAAGAAGAGCACTGTATTTAATCCGTCAATTTTTGGTAAAGCCGGAAAATAAGTTATAATGTACTAAAAGATGAAATGTAGAGGATCAATGATCAGATAAAATAACTGTATAAGTTTTACATGTTTCCATCTGGCATTATTAGAGTATCAGGTCTTACACAACTCCAGGCTTGCATTGCATTTCACCTTCACTGCATGAATCATGGTTGAGGCTTGCTTTTCTTATCATTATAATATTACCTACTAGAAATTAAATTATATAACTTTCCAATCTACTTCAGTTTTCTGGTAATGTTACTCTAAAGCATTTTTCAGTCAAAATTGTTTCGCATTACAACCTTTTCTGAAAAAGAAGTATATATCTAACCATTGATTGGATCAACCATTTGGCAGCAATTGAGTGCTGCATTCAGAAGCCCATCTAGATGAGAAACAAATCCACCCAATAATGCTACCTGATAAGCCAAAAGGATGAGCAGAAGAGCAAGCATATGGTTGCAAGAATAATATTGCTAAATGTATTGAAAAAGAAAGTGCACCTCAGCTGTTTCAATATATAAGTTCAACTGCCTTAAGTTAGTGGGAATAGCAGGTATTGTAACTTCATTAAACGCCAGACATGATTTGACAAAGTTGATGCTTCTATTTCCATCTGTCATTGCTCTAACAGCTAAGTTGTTGCTTGAATGAACAAGATTCTCCTGCAAATACAGAATCAATATAGTGTACTGGGGATTTCAGGTTGATCAGAGTGACATGCGACCAAACAATGTCAGAAGGAATGTCAGGCAATTAACACAGAAACAGATTACAAAATGTAATATTTAGTTAGCTACAATGATGCCCACCCTAGTGTTGAAAAGAAAAGAAAGTAACAACTAAATCCCTTCAGCAACATGCAACAGTTTGAGAAAACTAGTATTGAAACACTTAGAACTGAATCATACCGTCTCTTAAATAACTTTAAGTGCAACTATTACAAGAACAGTCAGCAGCTTCTCCCCTGCCAGGGAGGTATGGATAAAAAAGAGGAACAGGGTCAATTTGTTCATGAAGGGTTTGGTAGAGGTCTTTTGTTACTCTTTTATCTTATATTAGTTTCATATAAGTTCATTTAGGAAGGCCGATGAAGTACCATTATTGTTTCAAAGAATAATTCCAGCCACATGCAAAACCTGTAAGGTTCCAAAGAACAATGAAATTATTTTTCTTTTACATCATAAAATGTTGATATTCTCAGATAAATATCTAATCATCTTTAAATAGCACCTGTGTGAAGTATCTTTACATCGCACCTCTGCGAATTTAATAGGGCATTGCCAATAATAATATTAATTACTAGCCGTGAACATCAATCCAATTATATATTAAGATTCCTAAATTTTCATATTTTAAGAACTGTTTATTGCAGCTGGAATTTATTATACAATTCATATTTAGGATTCTGATAAAAGGTTGAATTTTGAGCGCTAAAGATGTCTTTTTCATAATCAATGAACTGGTTGAATGGCCATAAGCCGTTCTAAGCACAGCGGACCAGTGACATATGCCTTGTTTAGTGCGGGAACAAATGTAGGCAGCCTTTGAGTCGAACAACCAAGTCCATAATCAATAGGACAACATACAACAGAAAAAGAAAAATGAAATCAGATCAAATAAATTTAAAGAGGGTTAGAAACCTGGAGTTCGGCTATGCTAGAAAAAGCTCCACGACATTGGGCAAGGAATCTTAAATGGCTTTCCACCTCTGTTCCGTTATCAACCTAACAGTAACAAGCACATATGTCTGGTTATAAATTCTTGACAGCCAACTATCAAATAAAATTAGCAAACAAACCACTTTTCTAATCACCATATATACAAAACGGGAAATCAGACGAGATTGATGCTGATACTCATCCTTTCTCATAGTTGAGAAGTCTAAGCCATCATATAAGGCCTGAGCAACTTCAAGTAACACCTCAATGATAACTGGATCCTGAATTCGACCATTCCTATGGAAAAGAAATTTAGTAAGCTTCCAAAACTGAAAATTTGCCAGCATATTCCACAATGTTTATCTTCCAGCGTATACAAAAAAATTAAGCAAAATTAACAATAGTGAAGGGGAAGAATAAAAGTCCTCAAGATTAATATCTATTTAAATATTGTTTTAACTAAAAGTAAGAACAAACATATATAGGATCCAATCTGTTCATCACTAATGAACGAGGATGTCATCCTACAAACATGTTTCTGACAAAAAATTTGTATCCAATTAGTCATCTCAAAAAAGTTACAGAGAATTTTCTGTAGCCCCAAGTGACATGGAGGAAAAGGCACTTAGGGTAAAAAAATCAATGGCAAAAGGTCAAGCATGCTAGATAGAATAAGTGAATAACAATAAAATCTACTAGAAGATTTTAGTCAAAATTGTAGCTCCGTGTGTGCTCGAGTACATTAATTCTCACTCTTTACATTTAAAGTTGTTATTATGTCATCAAATTTTCATCAGATCTTTTGTCCGACTAATAAAATGTTTAATTAGTTTAGATCATACAAATTCAATACTAAGATGATATACTTTAGACTTAATTGAAAGAAAATAAGTCACTTAATAGTATACTACCCTCAAATCAAAGATCTTGCCATCAAGTAGCTTGGGCTTCAGTAATAATATGAAACAAATCAACAATCGAAGCCAAATTTCATGCCATCGGACAAGAATATACCTAGTTGCCATATTGAGAATGTGCATACTGATAGAGTTTCTGGAGCTCCCATGCATCATCTCTAACATGTCAAGAAAATGGTTCTGCAAAGCATCAAATTTGATTCCAATGTGTTAAAGTAGTTTATAAGATGTCAAGCCACGTAGCCCTATTCTCTAATGCAACACACAATTTGTTACTGAAATATGTTGAAATATATGGAATTTTGAAATAGAAAGCAAGCTATATGACCATAATGAAGTAACTGTATATAGAAGAAACATAAGTCAGGACTCAAAAGCTTACCAGTGCCAATATTTTCTCTATGTCGCCAAAATGAGTAAGAATTTTCAAGAAAACCGACTGCAGTATAACCAAATCATTTTCACCAATCTTCTCGTCCCTCACACGTTCCACTATTCCATCCAGTATTACATTTATGAATATGCCCTGCAAGAATGGGTTAGTTGAAGATAGATTTTCTAAATTCCTAAGCCCACATGAAGTCATGAAAAATGAAGTCAAAGAAGCAAGTCAAGTGTCTCAAAAGTCAAAACCTCATAAATCTACAAGAACCAACCATATTATGTTCAGAATTAAGTCAAATATATTGTGCCCATACATCTAGCTACTTAGTGCAGGCACAACTTTACTATA
This sequence comes from Leonotis leonurus, assembly GCA_026898415.1. Taxonomy (NCBI): domain Eukaryota; kingdom Viridiplantae; phylum Streptophyta; class Magnoliopsida; order Lamiales; family Lamiaceae; genus Leonotis; species Leonotis leonurus. The sequence continues at coordinate 3,955,815 of JAPKLX010000016.1, read as the reverse complement.
ATAATTGATGAAAATTGAAGATATTGGATACCCGCATTTTTTTAATCACACGGGAAACCACCAATTGACAAATATTAGAAGTTTATTTGACTTGCATTATCGACAATATCGACTACTCAAGGAAACTGTACAGAAATGTGCAATCCAGCTTTCAGTAAGATGTGTTCATGTGCATACATTTCAAGATGTTAGGGTTCTAACAAGCATCTTAAAATTTCAATTTTATTACTAAACATACTTCAGTCGTTTACCAAAAGAACGGTGTTAGTGATCAGGCCATAAGCTAATAATCAGCATCATTATTAAATCAGAATAATATAATGAATGTATCAGGAGGTGAAAACACATACAACAAAGATTAAAACATTATTGACAAAGCTTTCTATTACCAAGTGGTTCTCCAAGATCATATCCATATAAGCATCAGCAACCATCAAGTATGCATGAAGATCCGCATAACAAGATAAAACCTGAAATGCATATATAATTAAACGGAGAAGCAAAACATTTCCACAAATTAATTCAATCATCTGAATGCGTTAAGGCAAGTAGCATATACAGTCAACTTAAAGGTTCTGCCCCACTCCTTATGTGCTTGATCAAAGTTTCATGCAACTTTAGTTTAAACTATAAAGTGAAGTGAGACATTATGTTTTTAATTCAAAATGAAGTGATACATTGTGTAGGAGACCTACAGTTTCAGGATAAGAGTGATAACTCAAATTAAACACTCAATGTGATACTAGTGATAAAAAAAATTGATACTTGAGAGGATAAAATTTGGAGAAGATCAATATATTATTATACCTAGAATGAGAAGTGAAACATAAACCAGTATTCAAGTCTAAGATAGATGCAAAACTCATTATGCATGATTCACCAAAGCAAATAAGAATGAATGATATTAATTGAAGTACAAAGAATGAAATATTTTACATAGATAATAAAATACCTGTATAATTTTATCAACCAACAAGTGGACGTTACTGACTTCAGATACTAATTCACATAATCTATGTCCAAGTAACTTGAAATTTAAAGACTGCAATGAAGAATAAATCTGTCAGAGAATAACTTCAAAAGAACAAAATGGCACTATGAATGCAGGAACCTCACTGTACTGAAATTTGAAGACTACATGTACCTGATCAAAAGACATATCATCAGTGATTTCTATAAGATGCAGGAACTCCATAGCTTCAGAACAAATATATTCAACTGGAAGTTCCTTTAGTATATAATGAAGTACAATCGGCATGCATGAATAATTCTTAGACATTGATGGGTTCCTAGATATTCCAAGTGCCAAAAGCATTCTACTAATTTCCATCTGCAAGCAAAAATATTCATGTCCATCAGCCAAAGCATTTCTACGACCATCCATAGAACTGGAAGAGAAAACATTCCAAGAAATAATTGCACTAAAGAACAAGCAGATGCTTCATGAAGAGAGGTGTTCCTCAAAAACAGTTTGAATTCAAGATAAAAGAAAATGCTGGTCTGTCATCTCTGAAATCTGAAGGATGGTCTGAATTTATATAACAAAAAAAAGATAACCTACATCTATAAACAATATAAAGCAACTTCACAGCACCAAATCACACATATGGAGATACAAAAGAGACCATGAAAGTTGATTGTGTGAGAAAATCCTGCCCTCCTCCCACCCCCCAACCAGCCAAAACACAATGTCTCGTGTTTGATGTCAATTTTTTTGGTACAAAACTAAGGTATGAAGAAGAGCACAAGCTTAGCATTAACATGTTTGACCAATCATCACAAAGCAGAATTAGATTAATAATCTGACCTCACCTGTTTTAGATCCTTGAATAAGCACCTTATGATATACTCAATAGCGGGCTCAACCAGATTAAGCAGTAATTTATTTCCATTCATGGCTTCTCTTGCTGGTGTGAAACGAATGAGTAGCAGTTTCAGATCATTAATGCAAGTGATAAGAAAACCTGTACCGAGACGCAGAATCCATTGGTATAAGGGGCATACAGATTTTGATACAAACAATGAAAACTGAAAACCAGCTATAATCAAAAGGGTTATATCTACATGGAAATTGGGACAAAAAACACCATATTTTTCCATTTCAGGCACTGAACTAAGTCAATATCCATGATACATCCAGAAAGTTGTTAAATTGTAGTCTTGTACATTTTGATGAAATGCATCTCGAGTCTAGATTTAAATTTGATTAAAACGAGGAAAAGCATCGCTAGATCTATTGTGTATTATTATGTTAAGTACCCAACAACTAGTTCTTTCAAACATCCATCATTCTCTTCGTCATTTATAGTTAAGAAAGCTAGAGATGAACTTCAACAAGGATAATATGATCCATTTGGTTTTGCAAAGTGTATTAAGTGTAACTATCCTAGTTCAGTAAGTTCATATTCTCAAAATCACAAGCTATATAAATGTTCGCCCAGAAATGGAGTCGTTAAGATGAACTCAGAGTGAGCAAATAAAAATTTATAAGTATACATGTAACAGAGACCAAGAGAATCGGCACCTGTATCATGTTGGGGTAGTCTTTGAGAGCATTGAACCAAGTACAGGCGACAATAAGCTGACACCAGTGGATCAGCAATGCCTCTTGTCATCTCCACTAAGCGTTTAAGGATATTCTCAGGATGATCATGAAGGAAGCGCCAACAAGGCAATAGTGCAAGCTCCAAATAGCTTAAAGAATCAAGGAATAATTATCAGGCTCAGAAAAAAATGCACATACAAAAATACTTTACTGGTGAAAAGTTAAGTATTGCAGCTCTCAGGATGATGTATTAAATATTTATCACAGTGCTCTCTCTCTACAACATTGGAGAATAGTCTAAATTTTATTCAGGCCTCAAAATAATATATAACTCAGATCAGTTCTGCATGTTCTAACCCCAAATGCTTGTCATTCTATGGTCAGGAAATAGACCAAAACTTCACTATTACTTTATGAATAATCAATGAAAGGGTTACTATCAAATTGAGGACATTAAGCCCAGACTAGGAAACGGGTAAGTAGAACACCTTTGCAGAAGTGACCACATAAACTTTTTACAAAGTAATTAACATTGATATACTGTGGCAGAAGTAACAGAAATATATTGACAATTCTGCAGTAAACAACAAGAGAAATAGGGGATTCACATGCGAGGGAGAAGTTCCCGAACAGAACCAATTTTGCAGAACCAGTTATTGCAGGTCTCTTTGGCATCAAAGCATATGTCACCAGCTTTAAAGTTATCTGCAAAGAAGAGAAGGTATGAAATTTTATATTTTAAACTGTGGTTTACAAGTAAAGATCAGAAGGGTATCAATAGGATTGTGAGTTACAAATAATATATGGAAAGGCATTATAGGGTGGATATTTCTTTCATCTAAAAAAAATTAATTAATCTATCAGGTTCAATGTTCAGTTTGCACATCACTTTGTAAGCATCATCCAGCATATAAATGCCTTTGAGTAATTACAGGACATTGAACAGTTACTGACCATCACTTGTTATTAGAAATACTTAGCTAGTTAGCTTTAACCACTACATCATACCTACTCCAAACTCAAGGAAAAAATACAAAAGGTTGACTTATGCATTATAGTCTCCGTATTTAAGCATCACACTCCAATTTGAACTGATCATGACATACTGATAACATGTAAAATGTTGGTCAATCGAAATTGTATTTGCACTTAGCTTCTTGTGCACAAATATATCTCAGACAACTAAGAAATAGTTAAATTAAATCTATATATGTAGGCAGTTATTCTAAGTATAAAGAATTCATGAGATTTTGGTTAAAAGAAAAGCATAAAAGGGATGGTAGTTGTTGGTGAGAAGAAAGATAAATAAATTCAATGCATCATATAAAAAGGGGTTAAAACTGTCAACAGCTGTGACAGATCCCCCCACCTTCAGTGATCTCTGCTTTTTGCTTGATGCGATTCCACACCAGATCACCAAGCATGTCCATCGTATCAGTTGCTAAAACAAATAGAGTTGGATAAAACTGGATTATAGATGAGTCCATTAGAAACCTCGAAACCTGCAAAAGAACATTGCATTGTCAAAGGCACCTAGTTTAGAGATTTTGGAAAAAATGAGAAAAAATATAATGATGATGATAACAAAATAAGTGACCAAAAACACCTTCTTTCTTTTTCCCGACTTTTGATCATGAGTTCATGATGAGTATCAATAGGAGATTAGAAAAATGAAAATCATCATTCAGATTCCCCCTTAAACATCCTGATCTTAACAGAAACATTTTATGGAACAACATGATACTGATTGAAAACTTTAACGAAAACACAAAGTGACCAAAAAAGAATGCAAGTGTATATCATCGAACACACAAGGAGCAAACAAGTATACATATGTATGTATGATCATTGGTGCGTTTTGTGATATCATGTGAAGAGTTTAAACAAAAATGGGAAGAAAAAGCATTACAGTATATAAAGTGTGTCATAAATGTATTAATCCCTCTGTCCACAATAATGCCTCCCACTTGGTATTGGCATGGGTTTTAAGAAAAATAGAGGTATGTTTCTGAGTGATGGATCCAACTTTAGTTGTGATTTGAACTTTGAAGTGAAGAAAAAAAAAGAAAGGATTTCTTAACAAAAAATAGAAAGTTTGAAGTGGGAAATATTATTGTGGACATAAAGAATATGACTCAATAGTATATATGAAGATATTCCTGAACAACACAACTCTCATTATAGTACCTAATGAAATGCAAAGTAATCAAGAAAGAAAGATCACCTTAATTGACAACCTTAAAGATTTTACACGATCATCAGCACACCAAGACTGGTTTATTTCATCTTTCAGCTCCTGCAACTTTGAAATACACTCGTGTTGACTGATAACTTTAACATCTTCATCATCGAAATCTTTGTCATCATCCAATTCTCCTGAATGTGAATCTTTTGATGATTTCTCATTTGCTGCCAATATCTACATAGTATTATATAGAAGCAGTGATCAAGAGGGAAGTAAAGAAAAGCTCTAAGATCATAAGATATAGGGTACCTTTGTTACCCTTCACAAGCACACCAGATGCCTGTTGGGAGAAAGATCAAGCAGCTTGTTAAATGTCAACCACTCCATCCAAAACACAGAATTGTGAAACAGGTATTAATTTTTAGATATTATCAAAAACAGAAAGAATAAACACGGAGTTATTAACTATAAATGGTTATATTTAACTAAGATTACAAAACATTCATTAGAAGGAATATTTACTTCAATGTACTAATGCATGTACCTACCGCGGACATCGCTGATGTTTTAGAAACAGGAAATCGCTGCATCAACAGTTTTTTAAAAGAACTCCACTCTTTCCTAGTTCTTTGTGGGGCATTGATGTCTGCGGGTGCCATAGTCTCAGAAATAACATCTTCACAGTGTGCATCCGCAGAGACTTCCGTCGATCTATCATTTGCTCTAAGTGGGTCATAGAAATCATCTTTTCCACATTCAGACTCTTCAACCTTCAACAGAATAATACCAAACACCATCACCGAATGAACTCTTAATACACCAATAGAAAGCAAGCCTAACCACCATCCTTGATCAATACTACTGAAGCCGCAATTCGTATTACAAATCATAAATTAAAAAAAAAAAAAAAAAAAAGCTAAACATTGTTGTATGAACACCGATGAGAAAATATAAGAACACCGCGAAACGCAAAAGAAACAAGCCTCGCAATTGATTCCAAAACATCAACAGCGTCATCATAATACAAAAAACTCAGACACGTTGCCTTGATCAATACTACTGAAGCTGAAATTTGTACCATCAATTCATAAATAATCGAGAACAAAGCTAAACATCGCCGTACGATGTAAGAATAAACTTTAAAAAACACAGTTAAACGCAAAAGAGGAAAAGCTTCGCAGTCGATTCCAAAACATCAACAGCATCGCAATAACACACAAACTCCTACGCAATGCATCGACGAATACTACTGAAGCCGCGATTCATACCACAAATTCATAAATAATCGAATAGTAGAGGACCTGTGGAGACGGAGGAGAAGGAGCGGCGAGAGGGTGAGTATCAGCACGCGCTCTCCGGAGCGAGTGGGACTGCTCCTCGGCTCTGTAGTCGCGACGCCTGAATTCAATCCCCATCGAGTTGAGCAGGAGAAGAAGAGTAGATGAAACTTCTGTAGGCGCTCCTCTTCGATCAACCGTGGCGGCTTTCCGCCATCACCAGCTCGTCGATAGCAGTCAGCACCTCGCGGCTATTCCGATGAATCCCGTTTACTGTGTTTTACTTCCGTTACAGTTACTTGTTGGACTTTGAGTTGCTTTATGGTTTTTTGCTAATTCACCATCATTTTAAGGCTTTATGTAATTTGTATATTGTTGAAGGGCTATTTAGATCATTTCCAAATTATGCATTAAATTTTTTTTGAGAAAATTATCCATTAGATTATGTTTAGAGAATTCAAATAGTAATGTTTTATACCCTCCCTCCTCGTCAGAGAGAGACGTATTCCATTTTGGTTGTATTCTTTAAAGAGAGGCATTTTCCAAAATAGAAATAATAAGAGGTGTTTAATTGTAATAAAGGTGTAATTAGTAAACATTAATTGCACTTTATTTTTTTCTTTTATATTACTACAACACTTTAAAATTAAGTAAGGACTTTTTAATTTGAGTGCCGAAAAGATATGTCTTTCTTTAGAGAGGACGGAGTAGTAATACATATCTTATTACATCAATCAAATTATAATATATAGTATAATTAATGATTTAAAATATAAAATATATTTTGATATATATTATAAATCTTAAATTATAATTATGTAATGTGTCATAATTTTATATAATTATGTTATACCACTATATAATAGAATATGTGAATTGCATTAGGATAAATGATAATGTCCTTTAACTACTCCTCTAATCTAGGGTTATTATACAAAGTAGCAAAGAAAAACTATAAAAAACACATAATAATCACTAATATAATAATATTTAAATAATAGATACAAATATAATAATATTTAATTTTGTAAATGGTTATATAATAATATTTAATTTTGTAAATGGTTATAATTTAAATATTTTTATGTTGGTGGCTATTATTTGTCATTTACATTCTTTTTATCTATTTTGCATAATTAACACTCTAATCAAATCGAACTAAAAATGGTGTCAAGTTCAAGTTTAGTTCATTTAAAAATTTAAAAACTCAAATTCAATACGGAATCGGTTCAAATTTTGTAAATCAAATTTGAATTTAGCAAGATAAATAAAAAGGTTCGAACTCGATTCATTTTTATAATTTGATGTAACAATTAATTCAAATCCGAGTTCCAACTCATGTCGAGATTGTTTATTAAACTATATAAATCAATTTATATATATATATATGTATATATTAATCACATGTACAAGTTCATGAAGTACTTTGTATAAAAAAAATCGCGATTTCTCAAAATTTCGACTCATTTCTTAAGTTTCTAAACATAATTACTTAATTATATTATATTCAAAATATATTAGTGGGATCCAAAGAAAGTCATATATACTATTTCCGTCTCGTCATAAATGTTACGTTTTCTTTTTTGAGTTATTCGAACATAAGTGTTATATTTTTTTAAAAATAACTTTATTAGTCACACAACTTGCGACGGGATGAAGGAGTATGTATAAAAAAGAGACAAGGCAAATAGGCTAAAGTAGCCCTTTTAATATAACAAACTCAAAATTTAACCATTTGAAATATTATAGTGAAATAATAACCATTTATAATTATTTTCTCTTTATTATCTTTTTCGTTAATACTTGTTTAAATAAACTACCTTATTTATCTACTAATTTATTTCAATTACTAACGGTCTAATAGAAAAAGAAGAGTAGCGCTCCACCGCCCGCGGTGGGCACATCTTAATGCGCCCGCGGTTGATGTGGCAATGCCACATCATTGACACATCATCATACGAGTCACTATATTTTTTGTTTTTTTATTAATTTTATTTTTATTATTATTATTTATTAAATAATATTAAACTATACCCTAACCAATAAACCCTAGTCGGAAAGTGATAATTAATAAAAAATATTTAAGTTTTAATATTTATCTACGTGGCATGCCACATCAACCGCGGGCGCATTAAGAAATGCCCACCGCGGGCGGGTGAGCATTTTCGAGAAAAAGAAACTGTATCTTTAACAGTGTATTCTCATACTTCACATTCATTATTTTTTCAATTTATTTAATATTTTATCTTTCTTTTACAGATCACTCAATGCGAAAGTAGCATTTCAATATAATATGCATATTTCTTCTTTTTTTATGTTATTTATATTTTACTATTAACATTAGAATGCTTGATTACAAACAGGTATAATTTAAAATAGTAAATAATAAATATCTAATAAAGCTTTATTATTTTTCGATCAGAGTTATTAATTAGGGTATAATTTAATATTTATTTAATATAAAATAATAAAAACAAAAATTATAGTGAAAATAAATATCGTAAAAACTCAGGACTAAATTTGGATAAATTGAAAAAATGAAAAAAGGATATTCTAAAGTAACAGTGGTTAGATTTTTAAATTTTTATTTAATCCGCTAATATTTGGATTTACTATAAATTTTTGTTTATTATAGAAGTTGCCAAAGAGAAAATGCTGCATCAATCACACAAGTAAAGTAACTACTCTACTTGAGAAAATATGCCTTCCTCCTCCCCAAGTTTTCCTCCCCTCGCCGCCATCTTCGAGGCGGCGCTGCTCATCCTCCTCCTCCCCTCCGCCGCGGACGCACGTGCATGCACGGAGGGCTTCCTGCTCGAGGCCGAGAGCCTCAACATCACCGCGCACTGCAACCTCGACGCTCTCGGCGCCGAGTTCGCATGGAGCTTCGACGCCGCCTCCCGCCTCCTCCGCGTGGCGTTCGCCGCCGCGCTCGACTCCTCCACCGCGTGGCTCGCGTGGGGCCTCAACCCCGACGGGCCCCACATGGCCGGAACCTCCGCCTTGATCGGCATCAAGCACTCCACCGGCCTCGCGCACCACCAGTTCGACGTCACCGACGCCACCAAGCGCAGATGCCACCTCCTCCCCACCAACGCCTCCGCCACCGCCGGCGGAAGAGGACTCAACGTCACCAGCTTCGCCTTCGTCTACCTCCACAGCATCCGGTACTACATGATCCACGCAGCCGTCGTGCTCCCCGATCAGTACAACGCCTCCCGGGCCCACGTCGTGTGGCAGATCGGAGACGCCGTCGCCGAGGGCGGCAACGAGCCTCTCATGCATCTCCGATCGCTCGAGCATCTCGACGCCGCCGAGACCTTCGATCTCGTCTCCGGCGAGGTCTTTAGCTACAAGCCATCCCAACGTACTCTAATGAGAACGGTATATTTCTTTAATCTAAATGTTACTTTCATTAGTAATTTTGATTCAATATGAATATGAATAAGCTATCATTGTCGGACCTCGTTTTGCATTAATAAGATATCACGTCTTGCATTAATATGAATTAGCTGATCTGATCTCTCGTGTACGTTTCATCTTGCATTAATACGATAGTGACATATGTTATAATTTAATAATATTGACTTGTTTTTTAAAATGATAAAAAATTACTCTTTTCAACTTTTAAACAAGCCATAAATAATGAGATGTATATTTTCTTTTATGTATTCTAAACCAATTAATTAATTATCATCTTACACTCTTCAATAGGCCCATGGGGTACTAAACATTGTGGGGTGGGGAATATTTCTCCCCATGGGCGCGATCGTGGCAAGGTACTTCAGAAGTTTCCCGAAGCAATGGAAATGGTGGGGCGCCTTTCACGTCGGGTGTCAAGGCACCGGATATGTCCTCGGCTCGACCGGGTGGGCCACCGGGCTCTGGCTCGGCCAAAAGTCGAAGTATTATACATTTCCGATCCACCGGATTCTATCAATTATGATGTTCACTTTCACGACTATACAAGTAAGTCCAATTTGAATCTTTTGACAAATTTGTTTTTGTGTCAATCTGAATATTCTATTACATAATGACTTGATATTTTCTATTATATTAATAAAAATAATGATATGTTTAAATTTATACTAATTTTGTCTTAACTCGTTTTCTCTCTTTTATTGTGATTCGGAATTACACAAATGATTGGGTGCAACGTTGGTGCAGATGATGGCATTGAGGTTAAAACCGAAGAGAACGGATGAATACAGAATGTATTGGAACATGTACCACCACTTTTTGGGGTACTCGTTGCTTGCCATATCGGCTGTGAACATATTTCGAGGTATCGGGATAATCGAGAGCAATCACCACCACTCGTGGAGATGGTCGTACGTTGGGGTGTTGGTGGCGATCGGAACAGTGGCTCTTACTCTTGAGGTTTATACTTGGTTAAAATTTCGAAATGAGAAATCAAAGAAAAATTCAAATAAACCAGCCCCTTCACAATAAGAGATTCAATTTTACAAATTAAAAAACTCTACCTATTTGAGACTAAACGAGTTAAATAGTTTTGATTGTTTTGATATTCGAATTTTCTACTTTTAGTATTTGTATTCAAATTTGTATTTTTATTTATTTATTCAAATTGGATTACAAATTTTCTACTTTTAGTATTTGCATCACAGAGGACTCGAACCCGAGACCTTAGCCTTGAGTATTAACCTCACTACCACTAAGCCAACACACGCACTCGATCAATATACGATGGATGCCACGTGGTGGATGATCCGATTGTAAATAAACGAACATATAAACGGAATGAGATATCTGGTTGCGTAATCGTTTGATATTTTTTGTTGCATTAACACGAGATTGACACATGATATGATTATAATTCAAGATTTATGATATATATATATATATAAAAGAAATATATATACATATATATATATATTGAATCTTAAATAATTAATCATGACACATGCCACTATCGTATTAATGTAACACTGAGAAGTCACACGATTAAGCAATAGAAGATCAGAATTGCATATGAACCCTAGCATTATACTATTATTTTTCTTGTATCTCTCCTATTAATATATATATTATTTTCAACAACAAAAAAACATGGTGTTGCAATTTATTAAGAGTATATTGATGTAAGAGCATCTTATATGCTATATAGCTTTAATGTATAAAGAAAAAAGGCAAAAAAGAGAGGCAAAAGTAGGCATCATATATCAAACGGAAGACAACTTATCTAAGTTAACATGCTAAGAATCAATAAATAATCATTAGGTAAAAGAAATGTATATAATCATTAGAGAAAGTAATAAAGCATAGCTCGTGATATTGAACCAAATCAACATATGTTTTTTTATAGTCTTGAGATATCAAACAAGATATTTTTATTTTATAATAAGTAATACTATATAAATATTGTTGTGGATATTAACTTATGAAATACTGTAATGAAGTAGTTGCCATAAGTAAACAACTCATCACAATTATTGTCATTCTTATTTTTAAAAATTAATTAATTAATTAATCTAAAAAGTACTATAATCAATAAGATTCAAATGAAAATTAATAACTAAAAAAATTATTAAAAAATAATATATATTATATTGTATGTCACAGTATTTGTGGACACATTAAATAATATTTAATGTATTTGAATAATATATGTAATGTAGCTCAAATCCACATTAATTAATGAACTACTCCATAACCAAATTTTTTTTAAAAAAGAAATCATACCAAAAGTACAATAATTATTTTAAAAATAATTTTAATTAAGTATTAATTTATTTGTACAGCCAGAAAATAACCACTTTAAAAAAAAGAAAGTAATTAGGGATAATTCGAGAAATTTCTTAGTGGCTGAAAAGGGTCCAATCTGCTAATATCGACTTTAGCCTTCAATTTATTTATTTTTATTACTTTTTTAAAATTTTATTTCCATATTTTATTTTCCACATCTCTCATGGCGGCTCCGGCGATGGAAGGTGCGGCCGTTTCGGCCCTTCGAGCAGTGCTGCACCGCGTCCGAGCGGCGGCGGAGAGTTCCGGCCGCCGCGCCGGTGATGTAAGGGTGGTTGCGGTGGGGAAGACAAAGCCACTTGCGCTCATCGACCAACTCTACGCCGTTGGTCATAGATGCTTCGGCGAAAACTACGTCCAGGAAATTGTCGAAAAAGCCCCTCAGGTTCACCGGATTTACATAAATGCATGTTTCTCTGCTTATGTGTGTGTGTGTGTGAATAAATGGATTGATGAGTGATGGATTTAATGTGTGTTGTGTTTTATGTATCATGTGTAGCTGCCTGAAGACATTGAGTGGCATTTCATCGGCCATTTGCAGAGCAACAAAGCGAAAGCGCTGCTGAGTAAGCTTGATTTTCGATTGTTGTTGAGTTGGAAATGTTGATTATGCTGCAAAATAGGAGAGGATTGAGTCGAGTTCATGTGTGATTGTTTTGCGAAACACGCAAATTTTTGAGGATGATGCTTTGATTAAGTGAAATGTCTTCTTTTGTGCGCAGCTGCTGTGCCGAATCTGGCCATGGTTGAGGGGGTTGACAATGAGAAGGTGAAAGCAATTACATAACATGTAAAATAAGCAGCTTCTTTTATGAATCTGATGTACATAGTATGCTGATGATGTACATAGAGGGAAATTTTCAACTGAGGACAAGGAGGGAGACTGTAACTTTAGGACTGAATCTTGATGATGGCAAAACCGAACCTTTGTTTATTACATTAGTTTTGCTGGCATTTTTTGTCTAAAACATTCGGCTTCCTTTTACTATTTTTTATAATTTCATAATAAATGTGCTGGAAAGTAGAATGAGTTAGCAAAAGAAGAAGATGAGAAAATAGCCTCTGTAATGCCTAATCTGATATTTACATGTTTCATTTACTGGTTTTGGCTGTTATCCTTCGGAAAACATAACCCCCTACTAGATTTGTGCTCTATATTAGTCACAGAGTTTTGGCTCACATTCGAGGTTTGGATCAGTTAAAGGGACACTGACAATGTTTCATCTGATAAACAGGTAGCCAATAATCTTAACCGTGTAGTATCAAATATTGGGAGGAAGCCTTTGAAAGTATTGGTTCAAGTGAACACAAGCGGAGAAGTCTGTGAGTGATGAGTTCATGACATGACTCATTCAATTTCATAGTGAAGGAAATATTAGTTGATCTTGGGGAAATACTGGATTCTTGATGGCTATACTGAATATTTTTCACTCTCATCATTCTGGCTCGAAACACTCATGAAATGAGTGAAAGAATGGGATTTGTAGTCATCAACTATTATTGACTTCATAACGATTTAGTCAAATATGATATTAGAAGTTTGAGAAAGCTAATCTGTTTGTTTGATTGAAAAAAGCTAATCTGTATGACGTATCATACAAATTATTTCTTGAATTACCACACTGAGCTTGTTATCCTGAACACTTGTATTGTATGGACACTGATCCTTACTCCCAATGGCACTGTGTAGCGAAATCTGGACTAAATCCGTCAGAATGTGTCGAATTTGTGAAGTATGTGAAGCAAGATTGCCCAAATCTTGTATTTTCAGGACTGATGACAATTGGGATGCCAGACTACACATCAACCCCTGAGAACTTTAAGGTATATCCGTAATTCCGTTTTGTCAATTTATTCAAGGTTCAACAATGTGATTAAATGTTAATTTCGTGCTCACGTCTTATACACGAGCTTCACATTCTGAAATCTTATATGTATCTCAGTGATACTTTCTTCTTCTTGTAATGAGATCAAGGCCTAGATAGAGCTATGCTCAATCACTGTTTCATATATCAGTTTAAGATAAGTGATCTCTCTGTGATTTTGTGATCAGCAATTGTGTAAAAGAGATGTACTCTTTAACAGATTTATCTTTATGGGATTACTCCACTTATCTAGAATTCTAATAGATGAGTATCTTCGCAATGCATCAGACTTTATTGAACTGCAGAGCTGAGGTGTGCAAAGCCTTGGGAATTACTGAATCTCAATGTGAGCTTTCAATGGGCATGTCTGGTGACTTTGAGCAAGCGGTAAGGCTCAAATTATACTTTTGTTGAGTTACACACTTGATTAAGCTTATATACACTAATGAGCCTGTTGGTTTGAATGATTAATTCATCTAGGAATAAGAATATCACACCATCTAAATCTCTCGTCTCTTATCCGTAATCCCTCATTTGGAATTCCACCATTGTTAAGACCTCCTTAATCACTCATTTAAAGGTGCTATCTTATAAAAAGGAAAGGATTATGAATAGACGAGGAGGAATTTAAAGGTGACTATCCTATACTCCAAACCAAACGACCCATATAACAAAATAAAGAGGTATTTGACATTTCTTGGTAGTAATGATCATGAAGCATCTTGAAACTAAACATATTTGTGGAGCTTAATTACATATCAAAGGATAATTGTTATGTAGGTTAATGTTTGAGGGATTAATTAACTATCTGATTCTGACGTTTGCAGATTGAAATGGGTAGTACTAGTGTGAGAATTGGAACAACCATATTTGGACCAAGGGATTACTCGAAGAAAAAGTAATCCACATGTTCCTTGTCGAAAAGTATGTATTTATTCACTTGTATTCATGTTACTATATATGCATGGGTGAACAACTTATTGTAGATAATGCCACTTATGTTACTAGTGTATTATATTCTTAGTAGATAATGCCAATTATGCCAGTTTTGTTGTTTAATTGTTGCTCTTTATTTTAAATATAAAACAATTATACCATTTTTGTCCGCTTTGCTATTTTGGTACGCGCACTAATTTATTAACAATTTTATATTTTCCATCTATATTATTTGGAAATGCACTGGAATAATTGAAAATGGAATTTTTCGAAGAATGAATTCATGGGGAGTGGAGTTAGAAATGTGTTTAAGACGTATAGTAATGCAGAAAAGCTAAATCCCTATACGAATGACCAATATACTAAAATAATAAATTAGTTTATTATCATCGGCAGAGGTGTAACCCTAACCACACTGCGGGTTTAGGATTTCATTATTTCAAAATTATAATCAAATTGTGGTTATTAAGGTTCACATTTAGAAACCATTTAAGGCAGTTTCGATTTAGAGTCGTTTTAAAATTGTGTACTTTTACATTAGTTTTTAAGTTAAAATATAATTTTATAAGTAATGATTCTACATAATATACATGAGATAAAATTACATTAAGATATAAAAATCTTTTAAAATAAATATCGAGAAACCAACAATTCACGATTTCAAATATTTAGAATCAAAATTGAACCGTTCTCTACATGCTTACGATTCGATTACAGTCAATTTTCAACAGTTACGGTTCTTTCGAACACTGCTAATCATCGGTTTGAATGCGAGAATTTTATGGCCATTAGATGTTATAGTTAGATAATTGGCTTCTGAAAATCATGTATATTATTGGGCTTTGTAGTGGAAAATATTACTTAATTGGGCTTTAAACTAATGGGCTTTGAATAGTTGGGCTTCTAAAAGCACAGTATAAGAAATATTGTGCCGCCCATTTGTTCAAAAAAACCTCCATTTTGCACCCCTGCGCATCGCCTACACGCGCCAACCCACTTCTGAGTTCTGATTGCACTGTAACTGTGTGTTTCCTCTCATCTCTCTGAAAGCCTTTGAAAAAGCAGGAAGAAGTGAAGTATATGGCGAACTTGTATCCCTCCATGAGCATGAAAGCCAGCGCCTTCGAGGTTCCCAGCGCCGCCAGCAAGGACCGGAATATTCAATCGGTGGAGCAGCTCGTTCTCGACCTCTGCAACCCCGATCTCCGCGAGAACTCTCTTCTCGAACTTTCCAAGGTTTTCGCACGCTTCGTCTTCTTCTAGTAGTTATCTTTGCTCAAGCTATTTCTTACTAGCTCAGTGTTTAGTTATTTTAGGTTTCGAAGCTTCTCGCTGAGGGGAATCGAAACTAGCAGCCAATAGGAAAAATAAAAGAAAATTAACCTAAAAGTAATTAAGAATCAAGGCGTGTTGGTTCATACTTCGTAACTGTGAAAGCACCGTGAAATGAGCAAAATCAAACTAACCTTCTTAGAAATGCAGTGCTTGCTTTTTCCTGTGATCATAGCCGGTGACAAAGTTCATAAACCACATTGTGTTTATTGGGCTTTAGTGTCACACCTTCATGGTTTAATCTCTACTGGTTACTTTATGGTTTATTAATTTTCTGGGAACTATTCTTGTAGAAGAGGGAACTGTTTCAAGATTTGGCTCCGTTGCTGTGGAACTCCTTTGGTACAATTGCTGCTCTTATACAGGTGTGTTTCTACAGCACCCACTGGGTTATGGGAATCTGCTGTTTTTCCGTGCCTGCCAGTTATTACTTTACTGCTACTGCTTGATGTTTGTATGTTTTTAAAAAAATTGCGTAGTGATGGATTACTCATTCTATGTGTCACCTGTTATACATGCTGGAATTACTCAATCCCAGTCCCGTGCTACTAATTTGTTTGGATTTTCACTCGTGGAGTATGTCCAGTGAAAGTACATTTATCTAGGATGATATGAGTTTCAGAGTTTCAATATCTTTCCGAATTTATAA
The DNA here is from genome assembly GCA_026898415.1 of Leonotis leonurus. NCBI lineage: Eukaryota > Viridiplantae > Streptophyta > Magnoliopsida > Lamiales > Lamiaceae > Leonotis > Leonotis leonurus. Next base: position 3,939,260 of record JAPKLX010000016.1, on the reverse strand, counting down.
TTTTATAATGTGGGTTTCTTTCCTTCTGTATTTTCCCCATTTTCTCTTACGTTCGTCCCCGTTTAATTTAGCCTTGGTTTTATCTTAGTTATCTACCACCTTTGCATTACGCATTTTGGTCTTCATTGCTGTTATCTTTACTGTTTTTTTCTGCACCTCTTACAGGAAATAGTCTCTATTTATCCAGTTCTATCTCCACCAAATCTTACTCCCGGGCAATCGAACCGAGTTTGTAATGCACTTGCCCTTCTTCAGGTGATATTTTCTGGCCCTTTTCTTTTTTCTCCCTTAATCATAACCCAACTTTTATTGTAATTTGTAGTTCCTGAATCATTGATATGGGGGACTTTCTTTATTTCTAGATATCTCTTTAAATATGTTAACCAAACCACTTTTTAGCTTTTCTGCCTAGTGATTGCTGGAATATAGAAGATGAATTTCACTCTTTTATGTCTATTATTTAGAGCTGACATGCCAATTTTCATTATTGCAGTGTGTGGCCTCACATCCAGATACAAGACTGTTGTTCCTGAATGGTAATATTCTTACTTGTTCTAATGTATTCTTTCTTTGTTCTTCTCTATATAGATATCAAACTCAAATCTCAGATGCTTTTCATGGTTCAGTAATAGTGATGCCTCTTCTTTTTCCCCACTCTCCCTTTCCTTGAGGGCTTGGTGGGTAGGATTGGAGTCTCCATTTACATGGTTGGGTTGATTTATAATGTTTCTGGTTCTGTATTGTGGTGAATGAGTCACAATGTGGTCAGTGGTCAATAGCATTAGGAGTGAACTGGTTATTTAGTTATTGATGATTATGTAATCATGAGTGCACCGTTTTATGCTGAAACTGACTACTTCTGCATGAACTTTGGTGCCTAGTCTTTTGATATTCTCGATCATTTAGCTTCTGTAATAAAGGCTACTGAAACTCTTCCTATTCTGGATTTACATTATATAATTCGGCTGCTAAGTACTTCTCAATGCCTTTTCTTAATGATGCTTTCTGATTGCAGCTCACATTCCTTTGTACCTGTATCCTTTTCTTAATACAACCAGCAAATCTAGACCCTTTGAGTACTTGAGGCTTACAAGTCTAGGAGTCATTGGCGCACTGGTGAAGGTATTCCTTATTCAGCAATGTAATTCTGAAACTATGTTTTTTCACTTGGTTGCTTTGTTCTGCTCTATGCTATGTGCAATCAAAAACAAAAATGGTCCTAGTAGCTATTCATTCCCAAGTCTTCTTTATATCCTAATACGACAATGATTAATGTCTCTGGCCTTTTTCCCAGGTTGATGACACTGAGGTGATCAGCTTCCTTCTCTTCACTGAGATAATTCCCTTGTGCTTGCGTACTATGGAGATGGGAAGTGAACTATCAAAAACAGTTGAGTTCTTCGAAGCTTTTGGAACTCTTATATATATATATATGCTGCTTGGACTTGATAATTCATATTTGGATCTGCTATCTTCAGCTTTGATTTTGATATTGTTTTTTGCTTTTGCACTGAACCAAATGTCTATAAGCTGAGCTGGACTCTGCATTGCTCATATAACTCAATTTTTAACAAGATCTTATGAATAGTCTATTCTTCAGGATTTGTGCTGACTTGACATGCTTCTGTTTTTTAACAATATCTTATGATATATATGAGCAAGATTGAAACTCTAACTTATGGTTTCATCTTGTTTGTTAGTTAGAAGAAGATGAGTATTGATGATTAATATAAATAATTGCTCTTATTAGCTGACCAGTTTAAGAGGTTCAAGATATTTGTGACTATTACCCAACTTAGCTTTCTTCTGACATTGGCATCTTATTATTGTAATTACCTTAAGACTTGCTATGTGGACAACCAAAGCACTTAGATTTTCCATTTAAATATTTTTAGGGGCTGTTTGGTTTGGAGGATAGGATATATAAGATTGATAGGGAATTTACCTTTAAATACATAAACTTTTATCCATAATCCCATAACATCTTATGCCCTCCTTACCATTCATACTAGTGATTATATAATCACCCAAAAACTGGAATAATCACTCATTTGAGTGGTAAGGAGGGCATACGATGGTGGAATTCTTAAGGAGAGATAATAAAAGAGAGATTATGGATAAGAGATGAGAGATTTTTTTTTTTTTTTTTTTTTTTTTGAGATGAGAGATTTAAAGGGTGTAACTTTCTTTTCATTTGATAAATTAATCCTTCAAACCAGACGTCTCCTTAGAGATTTCTTTTACTGGTTAGTGAACCCTATTTGAATATGAGGGTTTTCTTTGCAGGTAGCAACATTTATTGTGCAGAAAATTTTGCTTGACGATGTGGGATTAGAGTACATATGCACAACAGCAGAGCGATTCTTTGCTGTATCGAGGGTTCTGACAAACATGGTCAACACACTTGCTGAACAGCCTTCCTCTCGGCTGTTGAAGCACATCATTAGATGCTACCTTCGATTGTCCGACAATCTAAGGTTGGTCAATGCTATGGATTGGGTTCTCAACCTTCAAACCTGAGCGCAACATATTGGTGTAATATGATAATATCCTACTGAACACCTTCTTTTGTACAGAGCTTGTGATGCACTGAGAAATTGTCTGCCTGAAATGCTCAGAGACGCAACGTTTAACAGCTGCCTCCTTGTGGGTGCAATTTACCGTCGTTTTGAGGTTGATAGAAATCCTTTTTTCATTGATTGATTGATGAATGTTGTATTTGCAGGAAGATCCAACCACAGGAAGGTGGCTACAGCAACTGCTTCATAACCTGCAATCACCTCGCCTGGCCATTCAAGCAGGCGGTGGATTTGATATGATGGTTGGTTGAGTTAATAGACAGTTCTTGCTTTGCGGCTGCTTACAAGTAGGCGATTGTGAGCAATTTTTTGCTTGAATAATACTGGAAAAGGTCTTTGCTTTAACTAGAATAATGTTTGGGTTTTATGTTTAGTAATGTGATATATGTACATTTGGGAAGCAAATATTGTACTATCATATAATCCTAGGAAAGGTTGTCCTATAGTTAATTACCTTTTATCAATTTTTTTTCAAACCAATTACATTGAATTGTTGAATTCTTGAAATAATGAATGTTAGTACGAAAATTGTTGAATATATTTGATCTTGTTTCACATCTGTTTCGTTAAAAACAGTCGCAAGAGATGAGATGGGGTGATAAATTAATAATTATAATAATGTACAAATTTAAAGTATACAATAGAAGCTTTTACAGTTCAATACATCTTACATGTATGATGTAGCATTGTAGCTATGTTAATTGAGGATCGACCAATAGTTTGGGAAATTGATATATATTACTATTTGATATGGATCATTAAATTTGTAAACTACATAAAATTTGAAGTTTTTTTCCTTTGGTTTAATTGATCAAACACGTAGTATCTCTATGAATTTTTATTCCTAATTTTGATCTCTTTCCACATCTCCATTTTTACTCAATTTTGTTATAATGATATTTATAAAGCGTAATGACATTTTTCTTTATAAATTTAAATTACATAATAAATTTTTTAATTTAATAAGCGTAATAACATCGATTAATTCAAAATTTGAAAATATTTCAATATATTTGAAAATCAAACTATCTTATAAACCCACTACTCGGAATGTGCACACATATTTATATATATATATATATATATATATATTGTTATTAAAGTACACACACTGACACACACACATATTTATATATATTATTATTAGATAAAAGGAACTACTCATATTATTATTCATTAAAATTCTAACTCACACACATATTAATATATAAGCTTTCCCGCCCTATTCTGTTTCCGCCGCTACGATCAAAAGGAAGTGCACACAGTTACTGTGATTCATTCAATTCTACCACAACCGATTTATTAATTCATCCAAGAGTTCGTCGTGATCGAATTTGAATTGGAGTTTCGATAACCTCATAATCTCATAATATTCATTGGAGAAGGAGATGTTCAACGGTGTTGATTTTTCTTTTTAATTCATATATATATATATATATATATATATATTCCAAATTAGGGCACTTTTATGCTTCACTACAGACGACAGTTACTGCGCCAAAAAGTATTAGGGCTGTGAAAAAGTCATTGCTTACTTGCTGCTCTCAAATTCTAAGAATCTCCGCCGCGATCGTGAATGATGCAGTATTCGCCGCCGGTCGGGAACGGATGCGATGATGTTCAAGAGATAACGCACATGGAGGCGTCGGTGGCGGCGGTGGAGGATCTCCTCAAGTACCGTTTCAAGCAGAGGAAGCTTCTGGAAGAGGCCTTGACCCACTCCTCATGCGCCGCCTCCGCCTCCGCCTCCTACCAGCGCCTCGAGTTCGTCGGCGACGCTGTGCTCGGATTGGCCTTCTCCAATTTCGTCTACCTCTTCTACCCGGACCTTGATCCCGGGAAGCTCTCGCTCCTACGCGCGGCCAACATCAGCACGGAGAAGCTTGCGCGCGTGGCCGTACGCCACCGTCTTGATAAGTACCTGTGCCACAACGTTGCTGCCCTTGATGAGAAGGTAGCTTTAATTAGGTTTATCATTCTCGGATTCACTTTCGTTATCGGTTATCACCCTGTTTTGCTTTAGAGGTTTTAGTTTTGGTAATCTAATTTTTGGATGCACGTTTGGGCTTAATTTTCTATATGTAGCTCTGGTTAATGTTTATGAATGGTTTGCTGATCTGATGCAGATGGGATAATGTTAAGTTTGAATAAATTTTCTACATTTGTATAGTTTGATGATAGAGTTGTATGCTTGTCTTGTAATTAATGTGTATTCAGTTTCTGCTTTTGTTCGAACCATCCTTTGTTGCATTTAAGATGATTTGCCACGTATACAAAGTGCAAGAAAAAGAAGAAAAAAATTCTTCTTTCGTGAATTTCGATAAGCAAAAGTTGGTATGGCTTAAATTTCCTTGACATGTAGATTTTCATTAGATGCAATAGAAAATATTGGACGAAGATGCAATAAAGGCTCCTTCTTGCTTTAGGAGATGGCTTTGCCTGAGTTGAAAATGATGTTTGGGTACTTATCTAATAATCATTCCTGGGTCTTGTCGTGGTTTGAATGATGGCCAAGTGTCATCAAGTGTATGATGCACTACAGATGGGTGCTATTATTGATGCAATTTTGATTGCTTCATGGGAAGCTAAACCAACATGTCCACTTTTAAATCTATTAAAATCATGTTCTTTTATGCCTATGATTTATGATTTATTGTGGACTTTTTGTAGTGGCAGAACAAGGGAAGGAATGATTAGAGATATGAAGTTTAGTCAAAGATTTTTAGTTGCATATAGTGGAAAAATATTTATGATCTTGTAATTGATGCATATTTCTGCCTCACTGCCTGTGTTATTTTGGTACATGGCTTTGTTAGAGTTGAAAAATTGTGAAGTTGCCTTAGTTATCTAAGAAGCACTTTTGGGCATATCATGGTTACGATGATGGCTAATGTCCATCATGTGCAGAATGCACATTTGATGAATTTTGCCATTATTGTTCACTGAAGATGCATGCACAAGTGCTTCTTGGGAAGCTAAGCCAACTTTTCAACTTTCAACTCTATCAAGATCATGTTCCTTTTATGCCTATGTTTCAGGTTAAAGAATTTGTACTCTCAGTAGAAGCAGAGGAAGGACTTGAGATATATGGGGGTTTGGTCAAAGCACCGAAAGTTCTGGCAGATATTGTGGAGTCAGTGGCAGCAGCTTTATACATTGATACAAATTTTGACTTACATGTTACATGGAAGGTTATTTTGCTTGGTCTTTTCCTATTTTATGTCTCTTTTCTTCTCTATCTGATAAATATGTTTATTAAAGTTTATATTAAATGCAGTAATAAATTATTGATAGATTTACGAAAGTTTATTTGATCCCAAACTTTGTCATAAGCTTGATTGCCTATTTGCTAAAGAAAAATAAAAAATTGTTTTTGCTCTGTAGCTATTTCCTGATAAAGTAGGTAGCTTTGTTATTGGCTATACATAAGAATCAATCTGTTTATGACATAAGAGCCTGATTTGGTTTTTGTTTTCTTCCATATTGTTTCAGATCTTCAGATATCTTCTAGAGCCTATTGTAATGCTAGATGATCTGGCACAACAACCGCAACCTGTTACAATGCTCTTCGAATCTTGCCAAAAAGATGGAAAAAAAGTTGATATAATTTATTGTAGGAAAGAAGAAGAAATCGTTGCCAGTGTCACTGTTGATGGGAAGTTCCTTGTCTCAGCTTCTTCAGAGAAAAAAGAGAATGCAAAGCTTCTTGTTGCAAAGGCTGCTCTTCTGAAGTTGTCATATGGATCTTCCAACCCATTGAATGATAACATATTCAACCAACTCAATAAGGATGGCGAAATTGAAGGAGCAAAACAGAAACTACATGAGCTGTGCGGCAAGAAGAAATGGCCGAACCCAAATTATAAGTAAGCCTTCTCCCATTATTACAAATGTTATAGGAGTACTACAGTGCTATGTCCAGAGTCTTAATATATGTGTCACAGTCTTCACTGTATCCATTTTTGCTTTACTGATTCATTTAAATGCCGTTTTGATAATTCGTTATGAAATAAATCCTATATCATCTTCTAAAGATGGTAATAATTGGCTTTCTCTTCTTAACCTTGCAAAGATACATCAGTCAAAGGACAGGAAGATTATTTATAGGTCTTTGGTTGTCTAATGTGTACAGAATCCATAAAGAAGTTGGCTCTGCTCATCAGAAGAGATATACGTGCTCCGTGGAAATTGAAATATCTGAAGGAATACTTTTCGTGGAGGGGAATGAGAAGCCAAGGGTGAGGGAGGCAGAGGGCTCAGCAGCTTCAGTAATGCTCTTTGGCCTCAGAAACTCAAACTTTGTATGATTATATCCTAAACATGGGATTGTTGTATTTTATTTACCTAGTTTTCCATCTTGGACACCAAATTTCTTGAGAAGGAAAGACTTGACAAAGTAATAAGACTACATTCATCTGTATTTCAGCTATTGATTGTAAAACAATAATTTATTGAGTTAATGGCTCATCTTTTAACCAGGTTAAGTGCTTGAAGTATTGTCTTCCTAAATCTTGCTACATCAATTCTTATATCCTGCTGTTCAAGGTACACTTCCCTAACAAGCCGGTATCCCATGCTGTAGACACTCTCAGGATCTGTGATGACCGAATGACTGTGTCCGTACAATTCTATGAGTGAGCTCTCCTCTGGTTTGATCTTGTAACGCAGGTAATGCACTCCCATTGCCCGAGCTGGGTTGCCATAGTAGTTCGATGCCGCCCATTCGAGGCCCAGTGGCTCCACTTGTACCATGACTGCGCCTGCAGGTAAGAACAATTCATTGGTAAGCCCAGCTCCATGAGCACCCACCAGCACGGTGCACGAGTTAATCGTGTTGCCAAATTTGTCAAGATTTAATGCATCCTTGGTTCGGGCAATGAAAACTCTGAACCCAAGCCCTTCGATCATGGCAACTATCTCATCTTCATTGAGAAACTTCCTCGTTTTCTCCCGTGATATCAGCACGAGCGTCGGCTCACTAATCTGCGAAACATGCGTGAATTTCAGGCTGTATGCTTCTGCGAGAAACAACCTGAAATCACGCATGGAGTATCCTCCCGGGATGTCTCTGGGGTTCAGGGCCAGATTGTCGTGGTACCTGAGCCCCACAATTGATCCCGGAAAGCAATGGACGCTCGTGTTTGCAGCCGGATTCATGACCTCGTAATGAGACAGTTGAGTGAGGATCTTGCTGAACTTGTCGACGAACCAAGGATCGTAGTCCTCCAAGATGAACACAACGCGGGATCGAAAGTGCCTGGTCGTGATGAAGAGGGGGATGATGATGTCGTTGAATTCATGGAACAAGTTACCTAATATGCCAGACGAGAAGATGACGGCCGGGGCCGTATGGTTGTATCGGCAAGCCGGTGGCTTTTCGTACCCCTGCAATATCTTGACTGGTGTTATCCATTGTAGGAGGTACTTATCCTTCCGCAACGCATACGGCTTCACGCTGCTCTCTTCTTTCCAGGCGCGTCTTGTTGAAGTATACAATGTCACATTTTTAAGGGTGTCGATCCTTACTAGTTGGTTCGATAAACAAACGACCGAGTTCTCATCGACATCGCAAGCATACCCCTCGGTTTCTAGCTTCCTCCGATCTTCCCCTGTTCGACCATTAATCAGATTTCAACATAAACTAGACTCAATACTCAAAATTAGCCAAAAAAACTCGAAGAAAAACAAATTATAGCCACACATTTATCGAAAAACAAAAATTTAGCCAATAATAAACAAGCCAATAATAGCTGGACGAAAGGAGTAACCTCTAAGGAGTGTTGCCAGCAGTGATTTCAATGTCTTCGGCTCTTCGACTCGTGATCTCGTCACCCCTGCCAGTACCAAACAAACATGACGTCCTCGTTAACCACACACGGAAAACCATCAAAACACGAAAACTCGAAGAAAGAAGCAAAGACATACATTGGTGAAACGAGACAACGTCCGCGCCGTAGAAATCGAGAAGTAGCAAAAGAATGATGAGTAAGGCTGTTATAGGAGCTGCATCGCATAGCAGCAGCCTTCTCCTATTCTTCTTCTCCATTGACAACATTTTTGTTGAGGTGTATTGTTTATGAAGAAGATGAAGAAGGTTACAAGTTAAATCACATGATGATTAATTACACACATTAGGTTAGGACAATCTATTGTTTAATTTTTTTAGTCATTACTTCGATTGGTCCTTGGTTGTCGTGGTTATTTTTTTAATAGTACTACTTAATTGGATTAAAATAATTCATCTGCTTAAGAATTTATGGGGACTCCACTGTATTGATTAATTAAACTATCTATTTTGCTATTTGGTATTAATTTCCGACAATAACCACATGTTTTTTGAATTGAAAAAGGAAAGAAAAATTAAATTATTATTGGTTAATTTATCCAATATTGACTGTAATATATAGTATTGAGCATTTTTTTTTATTGAAACAATTTGATTATCAAATTTTAGTGCAAATTACAAGATGTATTATAAGAATATTTATATGTTAGACTTTTGGTTGAATGAATTTGATTGGACTCAGCTCCTAACTCTTAACCCAAAACTATTTATATATTATAAGAATATTTATATGTCAGCTAATAGTTTGGACTCAAATTATGGACATTTGGTAAATATATTAAAATAAAAAAACAATAAGAAGTACTTGAACCCAAGACTTTTGAGTTTTAATAGTTTTTTTTTTAAATTTGATAATTATATTATATTTTTAAATACTACCATAAATGACACGAAACAATTAAAGTACAACACAGAAACATAACATTAACGCAAGAAAAAAAAAACACTTATTTTTGTCAAAAATAAAAATAACATCTATTTATAATAGTAATGTTAGAAAATTAATCTTCATGACTAATTCTGAGTTATTTTTAAATGAGTTTTTAAATTAAACTATAATTAGTGGTAGTAGAATTTGAATTCGCTTTTCCATAGGTCTTGAAAGGAGAAGTAAAGGTGAAATACAAACATACATCTATTATTGAATTTAAATTGTACGATCCTTTTCAATAGTATACCTTAAAAATGTAATTTAATATTAATATAATTCAATTTTAAAAAATAAAAATCACATTTTTAATGTTACATTTCACTTCACTAATATATACTATATATACTCCAACTACAGTTTAGAGAAACACTAACCTCTCTAACCTAATTTTACACCCAAAAATCAAAATCCCTAAACTTCAATTTCTCTAACTAAGAAACAAATTAAACCTCATAAAGAGATGAATCTTGAACAAGGCTCATTGCCATGGCCATGGTGTGTCTGAATCTCTCAATGTTAATGTTCACATTCTGCCCATTGAGGTACACTTCCTTTCCCACGTCCACCGAAAACGTACCCCCCGGGTTCACGATCGCCTTATGGCTTCGTGAACCGAATATTTTGAAGAGCGAACTCTCTTCGGGATCGATCTTGTACTTTAAGTAATGCACCCCCATCCCTGGATACGGGGTGCCAAAGTACGTGGCCGCAGCCCACTCGAGGCCGATTAGGTCAACTTGCACCACTATGGCCCCGTCGGGTAGGAACAACCCGTTCGTGAGGCCCGCCCCGTGGACCCCCACGAGCACGCTGCACGAGTTTATCATTTTGGATAAAAGCGTGAGATTCGACACGACTTTCGCCCGCGCGATGGTTACCACGCGGAACCCTAGGTCCTCCATCATCGCGACGACCTCGTCCTCGTTGATGATCCGCCGCGTGGTGGTCCGCGACACGAGGGCGGCGGTCGGCCTCGGCCGGATGACCTCCACCACGTGGCGGTGCCGGAGGCCGTAGGTCCGGCGGAGGAACTGCCGGAAGTCGGGGTTGGAGAGGCCGACAGGGACGTCGGTGGCGTTGACCGACATGTAGCCGTGGAATTTCAGCCCCACCACCGCCGCCGGGAAGCAGTGGACGCTCCGGTTGGCGGCGGCGTTGACGACGTCGTAGGAGGTCAGCGCGGAGAGGACTTTGCCGTACTTCTCGACGAAGTACCGGCTGTAGTCCTCGACGACGAAGACGACGGCGGAGTTGAAGTGGCTGGTGGTGATGAAGAGGGGGATGACGATCTCGTCGACCTCGTGGAAGGTGTTGCCGACGAAGCCGCTGGTGGAGAAGACTACCGCGGGGACGGTGTGGCGATGGTGGCAGGGCGGCGGAGGAGCGGCGGAGGCGTTGTTGCCGGTGAGGATTTTGACCGGAGAGACTTTTCTGATAAGGAGGTCTTGGTCTTCTTGCCTTGCGTAGGGGCGGACAAGGGTTTCCTGGAAGGGGTGGTCGGAGGGAATGGTGACAGTCATGGCGGCGGTGTCGATGGTGGTGGCGCGATTGGTGACGCAGTGCTTCGAGTGGAACTGAGAATCGCAGGAGAAGCCAGTGGCTTTGAACTTCTTTAGGTCTTCTTCTGTGTTTTGTTTATATATATATTAGTAATGAGAAATCTTTGAGCTCTATATATCAAACATATCAAGTGTGAGATTATTTTATAATCAAAATTTTATGTGATGTTGCATGTTATTTTGATGCATAGAATTTTTATTATTATACCGTATGATAATAATGTATTTTCATGCATTAATCAATATTTTCTTCGTCCCATTATTTATGTGAGTGTTTTATTGACTTTTTGGACATAAATAATTGAACAGAGGAATACATCGTAACTAATGCAACACGATTAGAAAATAGAAAATCTGGATTGCTAGATTTGTATATTAACATTTATTTAAAACTAGTTTAGAGTGTGAAATGCAACACCTTGAACTAATCTTGAGAGAAGAAAATCGAGAGAATTCGGATTGCCTTCGACGTTTTTCCTACCGTTGTTCTTGTTGCTGGTGCTGGAGGAGATTGTTTCTCGAAGGAAATATTGAAAGTCTGCATGCATGCAAATTAACGAATGAGATCACTTATTGCCTAATCATATTTATATTATGGTTAGATAATAAAGAATCTCATTTCAAAATGAAAATGATAAATGAAATGAAGATTACATACGTTGAAAGTTGTTGCCCCAAAGAGTATCAATGAAAAGGAGAGGAGGAATAATAACGAGTAAGAATATGAATGGAGTTAGGCGCGAAAGCTGCTGCTTCTTTGGCTCCTTATCCATTCTCACCTACACAATTCAATTAATAATTACACTTTCATTATACTTATATTACTACATCATTTCTTTATTACCCTAGATTATACTATTCCCGTCTCCCTAAAAACGGTTTGATTTTCTATTTAACTTGTTCTACTAATTATCTTGATTTGTTTTAAAAAATGACAAAACCTAACTCTTTAAAAATGTGTGCGCTCCGTTACCTTTTCATTTTATGATGCTCCTTATTTAACGTGGAAAAAATAAATACATTTGATTTTTCTTTTTGAGTTGTTCCACTAATTATATTGGTTTGTTTTAAAAATAACAAAAAGTAACTATTTCATAAAATGTGTGGACTCCGTTACCTTTTTATATTTTATACTGCTCCTTATTTAAAGTGAAAAATACAAGCAAACCGCTTTAACAAAACAGACAAGGTAATATACTAAGGCCATGTTTGGTAGTCATGATAGGATATAGCATGATAAGATTAAATTTATATGGTGTATCAAGATTATTTTAATCTCACCACCTCCTTAGGATTAAAATGTAAGGTAAATTAGTGATTTTGACACGGGCTCAATGTTTAATACCGGGCCAACGTGTTTATCACATTTGCTACCAAACACATGATTTAATAAGATAATTTAATCTTATCCTATTATATCTTATCTACCAAACATGGCCTAATAGTTAAGATGTCATTGCTCCTACCTGTATCCGCTCGCCGACTAACCTAAATATTTCAGAAAAAGATATTTACACATTTTAATAGCTGGAAATTAAATATTGCAACCATCCTAATTAATTGTCTAAATATTGTGAATTTGTGCCTAATTCCTTCAATTCTTGATATTTACTTACATTGTTTCTTCTTCAAAATGAAGTGGCAAAAGGTGGTATGATGACTCCAGGTAAGCCTGCAAATGCCTTCCCAATGAAGAAAATATATATACAAACATTATTATTATTGTTTGTAATTTCAAGAATATTGCAATGTAATAAATCAGAGGACTCTACGCAGGCATAAACAAATCTGGATTAATATTGCTGACAGAATTCTTGCATTTAATTTTAGAGTTTGAATAAAATAATTGCCTCTTCTTAATTCTTCTGGTTTTTTGTAAAATTCATGCATTTGCATAAACAAAAGATATTAATGGTGAAAAACAATGAATGGTGTAAGTTGGAATGAAGAAGAATGGATGAGCATGATTTTGATGATGATGGTAATGCTCTTATTTCGCTATTTTTATTTTCTACCACTTGATTCTAATTATTTTATTTATATTTATAAATTAATGTTCTTTTCTTTCAAGTAAAATATCAAATATTGTGTAAAATTGAAATATCGGGATGAGATTCAGTGTATCAAAATTTTATATGAACCATCACATTGTTCATTTTTGAATATACTCCCTCCATCTCGAAAAGTACAATGATTCGGACAGAGTCGGATTTTAATAAAATATATAGAAAAAGACCTACATTTTTTGGATAATGTGAATAAATATCAATATTTGTGTTTGAATAGAGAAATTAGTTACATTCAATTGAGTAGAAAATTTAAGGAATTTAATGTAAGGTCATGTTTTAAAATGGAAAGATCAATATATTATTGTGAGAAGTACTAAATTGACAAAATAAATCAAGACATAGAGACTATTATTTTAACCAATATAACAAAATAAATCATAATTAACATGTAAGTTAGCCGAAGCAACACGAAATTAAATTATACTTCCTCCGACTCAAAAAAATATGGATAGTTTTTTGTCCATCCCCTCGGAAATACATTCTACTAATTTTATTATATATATTTAATCTTTCTTTGCTGAATGATTTGATCTTGTACAAATTAATTAATAGTAATCCCTCTATTTCATTATTTTTGGTCTACTTTGATTAAAAAATTCTCATAATTTTAATTAAAAATAGATCAGAATTAGTGGGAAGGAAGGAGTATTAAATATAATTCCCTTATCAACCATCAATTTTATTAAATTAAATGAAAGTTGACATAAGAAGCAAGCATGCATATATAAAATTAATTAAATAAAATGCAGTCTAAGTTGACCATGTTATAAATATACTCTCCATTAATACTATACAATATACACCATTCCATTTTCCCAATTTTGATATTTTCCCTTGGTTTGAAAACTACTCTTAGCATATATACAATTTTATTTTCTTGTGTTCATTGTCAAGTGGAAGATAACATTTTTGAATTATATATGCTCCTCTTTTACTAGGTTGATTTGAATTTGAAGGGTTAGGTAAATTCTATTCGAGTTCAGTTTGAATTTTGTAAAGTAGTTCCGGTTCGACTTGATAACAAATATTAAAATCAAACTCGAATTTGATTCATACTAGACTCATTATTTAATATTTTATCCGTCCACTAATTATGACACGTTGTATATTAAATTGACAATATTATAATAATGAAATGTGCCATAAATAATGAGACAGATGAAGTATAATATTAATTCAAGTCTTGATTCGAATTCGGCTTGAACTCGTTAAGAAGTTCTAAATTATTTAAAGAAAATGTCAATGAAAAATTTAATATAATATTAATATAACATTTAATTTGTATAACAACGGTCTAAAAATATTTTTACATGACTGATCACTTCACTAATCATGTGCAGTACTTAATTGCTTAAAACAAATTAATCTCTATAATTGAAGACATCAAAAATTGTATATTCCCCTTAGGGAAAAAAAATGGAACAGCCAATATTTCATTTACACATAAATCCACAGAGGAATTTGTACAACTCAAGAATTAATAATGTAATAAAACTAATCATTTTCTGTAAGAACCAAATTAAACCTCAAAGAGATGAATCTTGAACAAGGCTCATTGCCATAGCCATGGTTTGTCTGAATCTCTCAACGTTAATGTGTGCATTCTGCCCATTGAGGTACACTTCCCGTCCCGCCTGGACGGGAAATGCACCCTTCGGGTCTGTGAAAGCCTTATGGTTTCTCGACCCGAATATTTTGAAGAGCGAGCTCTCTTCGGGCTCAATTTTGTATCTTAAGTAATGTACTCCCATTCCTCGCGCGGGATTACCGTAATACGTGGCCGCGGCCCATTCGAGGCCAATTAGGTCAACTTGCACCATCACGGCCCCGTTGGGTAGGAACAACTCGTTCGTGAGGCCGGCCCCGTGCGCCCCCACGAACACGCTGCACGAGTTTATCATGCTAGAGAACAAGTTGATATTCGACACGACTTTCGCCCGCGTGACGACGATCACACGAAACCCTAGGTCCTCCATCATCGCGACGACCTCGTCCTCATTGACAATCCTCCGCGACGTGGTGCGCGACAGGAACATCACCGTCGGTTTCTTGATCTCGGAAACGTGGACGTGCTTGAGGCCGAGCGACCGGCGGAGAAAATCGCGGAACACGGGTGTGGAGAGTCCCCCGGGCAGGTCGCTGGAGTTCAGCGACAGGTGCCCGTGGAACTTCAACCCCACAACCGCCCCCGGGAAGCAATGGACGCTCCGGTTCGCGGCCACGTCCACAATCTCATGATCCGTGAGCCGCGCGAGCACCTTCTGGTACTTCTTCACGAAGGCGGCGCGGTGGTCAACCACCACCAGGGCCACGCGCGACTCAAAGAGTCGCGCGGTGATGAAGAGCGGGATGACGATCTCGCTGATCTCGTGGAACACGTTACCGACGAACCCGCTGGTGGAGAACACCACAGCAGGGACGCTGTGGCGGTAGTCGCAGGGCGGCAGTGCCAGGTCAGCACTGCCGCCCTGCACTATCCTCACCGGGGTCACCCGGCGCAGGAGGATCTCGTCCTCCTGCCTCGCGTAGGGACGCAGCAGCGTCTCCCGCGCGGGGCCGCTCGACGGGATCGACACCGTCATCGATGACGTGTCGATCCACGTGGCACGATCCGTGACGCAGTGCTTTGAGTAGCGATTCTCATCGCAAGAGAAACCAGAAGCTTCAAAACTCTTCAACCCTTCCTCTGTTTTCATACAACACAAGAAAGAAACTATTAAGCTATATGAATAAATAAATAAAAGAAAGGCTACATATCTTAATCTTGAATCAAAACTACATACCTTTAACTAATCTTGAAAGAATAAAATTCAAAGAATTTGATTTTGGTTCAACTTTTCTGGTTTCTGTGCTGCTGCTAACGGAATAGTAAAAATCTGCAAATGAATACCAAATGAAATCCAAATTCAAAGGAAATGAAATGAAAAAATTAAAGAAGAAGAAGAAGATTACTTTGTTGGAAATGAATGTTTCTGCTCCACATAATATCAATATAGAGTAAAGGAAGAACAAGGAAGAAGACTAATGGAGTAAAACGAGAAGAAACCTTCTTCTCCATTCTCAACTCTCAACTACACAAAACAAGACTATCATCAATAATATTAATACTAATACTATTAATATTAATATTATGGTGTTGATTATTCAAAGACTTTTTCTTTCTTTCTTTTTTTCTTTTTTTTTTTTGGGTTCCCAAGATTTATGGTGTTCTTCAATTTGTTCTCTGTATTTTTTTGTATTATAATTTGTAGGACTAAGAGTAGAGGCAAATGGTATTCATTTTTCAAAGTTTAATATATATATTTTCGTTTTTTAATTTATGTGTCGTAGTTTAATTTTGTATTAATATTATGGGTTCATCTCATCTAAATAAGGTATGTAATTATTTTTAATATTTAATGTTAATTTTAATTGACTTTTAGTGCTGATTAATTCAAAAAATGATATATAATTTTTTGAAATTTTATTTTTTATGTGAATGTTAATTATAATTCGCTATATTATAAAATATTTATTGTTTTAATAAATATTTATTAAATTGATAAATTTAATTCTTAAACATGAAAATAGAACATTGAATTCCATCGATTCCATCTCTAATTTTTATTATTATTTTAATTTGAAAGAATAAGGTTAGATAGTGCAACTTTTTATTTTATTTTTTGGGAATCTTCTTCTGCCTAAGAATATTAACTACATTAATTAAATAATTTTTTTAATGCATGATTTAGCATGAATTTGCATTCTCAAACTACTCATTAAAATAATCCAACTAGTGCAGGTTACCTTGATTTTGAACAAGTCCAATTAATCTTTGTAATTAGTATTAATGACTATAAAGAAGTGATTATTGAAGGTTGTTGGTACTAAAATCCAAACCATAATACAAATACAACTTTCTGTTGGTGGCATTTCATTTTTGTTATGAAATTAATACTATATATAAAACAAATTTCAGCAATTTCATTTTATGTCAAATTCAGAAATTTGTGAAATTTTGTGTATTTAATTTGAGAATAGATTTTGATAGATTATGTGAATATCACAATTTGCTAAAAAATCATATAATTACATCAAATGAATCCTTATTCTTAGATTGAGTATATTATCATGATATATTTATCGAATACATTCAATTTCTTTAAAGTGAAAATTCATTCAAACTTGTTCGAATAGAGCTACTTGTGATTTATTCGGAACTCGGTTCAAAAACATCTCATTCATAGTTTGGTTTGCTCAAGTCTGACAATATTCGGCTCGTTGAGTTTGCAAACATATTTAGATTCGTTTGTTCACGAGTCTGTTCGCAAACCTACTATTAAACCTTCAATCGAGTCTCAAACTAAAATAACTTTTTCTTATAAAAACTCGCTAATTAAATTTCAAGCAGCGCTTGAATAACATGTCAAAAATTCAAGTCAAACTCAAACATCGTAATATTTTAGCTCGTCTCGACTCGTTTACTCCCCAAATTAATGAAGAGTGCAATCCAGCAACAAAACAAATTGATATGTGTAAAAAAAAGTAAATAGATTATAAATATTGGAATGAATGAAATACTATCTAATGTGTCTAATTAATACTAATAATTTTAATATTGATTGTTCATATATAATCCGCCTGTCCCATGTTATTTTGATCAATAAATTCTCATAATTTTAGTTAAAACATAACATATTTGTGAGGCATAAGAATATTAACTCTTTTTTTTTATATAATAATCTAATTATTTTTTGGTGGCCGGTAAAAAGAGCCAATCCTTACACAATTTAGTATATATAGTATATGTGAAGTTAATTAGTAGATGAGAACAATATTTAATTTCAAGAAATAATTAAATGTAGTTAGAATTTCTTTGTCAGAAATGAAGAGTTAGCGTGTCGATTCTGCTGCTAACATTGAAAGGCGTTTAGTGTCTAATTAATTAATTAATTAATTATTACTATAATCCCATCGACAGCTACAAGATCCATGCTTCTAAATTACTATAATCCCTCGATTTTCGATTTTCTTTTTAAATAATTAATTAAATTAATAGTATTTCATTGAGTTTGACAAAGTTGTTATTCAAGATGTAGTGTAGTGAAGGTCCCAATTTTCTAATCTAATAATACAAAATATTTATAGTCTATGAAAAGGAAATATTAGTATAAAATAGAATGATTTTGGAAAAGAAGATGACAATTAATTAATTAATAGCCACAGATTCCAAAGCATGCTATAGCCTATTTTCTGCTAATAAAGAGTCCAAAGTAAGACGATGATTAACAAGTAGCGTTGCTTAATTGACTATCCTTTTATTCACAATTGTTAGAACATTTAAATTAGAATAGAGTTGAATAATTAAAATGAGAAATACAATTTGACTAGGAAAAGTCTTTTTTTTTTATTCTTCAAAGAATAGTAAAATTTAGAATTGATTATCAATCCGATTTAACGTGCTAGCGATTGATGGTACAATTTAACATGTTAGCGATTGATGTGATAGCATTACGTAATGTTATGTAAGTATACGAATTATCATAATTTTACTTTTCTTTTATTATTTTATATAAAATAAATATTACTCATTCCGTCTCATTATTCTTAGTCCTATTTGATCAAAACTGTGAATGTTTTGACTATTGGAGCCAAGAATATGGGACAGAGGGAGTACATTATACCCTAATTAACAAATTTTGATTAAAACTTTATTATTTATCTATATAAGATATCACATTAATCATGAACACGTTAAATTGTGTCCTACACATCCTGGATAAGGGTTTTATAGCAAAAATATACAAGTAGATGATATCAAACTTGGTTGAATGAACTAAGTAATGTAAGATACACGTTTTGGCCTTAATTTGCGATCAATTTGTGGTGAAAAAGTGAGGGATGAATAAATGAATACTTTTCCCAAAGTCCAAGTTAAGAGTGATCCCATTAATAATATATTAATATACTCTTCCCCTTCTTCACTCTTTCTTCTTATTCTTTTTAATTATTATTCTTTCTTGTTCTTTTTCTTTTTCAATAGGGAATTATGCTAAGCATACCATGCAAGAAACCTCTCTCCCATTTGCATTTTCTTTAGTCTTTAATTAAAACCATATTAATATACCTATACACTCAATCCCAACATTATAAATATTAATAGTGCTTATAGTTGTTACAAATTAATAATAATAATACATATGTCGTATAGAGTTTGCAGTGTGGTAGCATGCCTTTTCTCGTGTTGTGAGAAGAAAAGGCAAAAAACAAGTTTAAAGAAGAAACAAAACTATAAATGTAGATTGGCTAACAAACACTTAAAAGAACTTTTATTGAACATAAACTCCCAATTGAGAGTGTAATTGACAATTAAATCTCTCATCAATATTCAAAACAAATCATACAATTAGAAGAAAATGAATTAAAACAAAATGGGAATGTAAGATCATGTCCTTGTATGTATATACACACCTTTAATTTGTGCATACCATCTTTGAATTTTCAATGGTAAATGATTTAAGATCAGGTAGAGACTCGAATCCGAGACCTTTGACCTCGAGTGTATTTGGTCATTGTTATCTTCTAGCAGGCCAATCGGTGACGATACTTAATGCTTCTACAAGTGTCTCCCTGAATCTTTCGAGGTTGATCCTCACGTTCTGTTGATCAAGGAACACGGTCCTCGCGGCTATTAGACCATGGTCCCGGTATACTGAATTTGGCTCGGTCACGACCGAGCTGTTGCGTCCGTACAACTTGACGAGCGAGCTCTCCTCGATCTCAAGCTTGTACTTGAGGTAGTGCACGCCCATGGCTCGTGCGGTGTCCCCGTAGTACGTGTCGGAGGCCCACCCCGTGCCGAGGAGCTCCACTTGGATCATGACGCCACCGGTGGGAAGGAAGATCTCGTTCGTGAGGCCCGCCCCGTGCGCGCCGAGGAGCACGCTGCATGAGTTTATCAGGCGCGAGAATTTGTCGAGATTCGACGCGAGCTTTGATCTCCGCACCACGACGACCTCAAACCCGACTTCCCTCATCAGGGGGATCATCTCGTCCTCATTGAGGAACCGTCGGGTGCCCGTCCGCGATAAGAGGAGCAGCCGTGGACGGGGGATCTGCGAGACGTGCGCGAATCTCAACAAGAACGCCTCGCGCAGGAACGTGCGGAACTCAGACATCCCATACCCGCCAGGGATGTCGCTTGCGTTTAGCGCCAAATTGTCGTGGTACTTGAGCCCGACCACGGACCCTGGGAAGCAGTGCACAGTCGCAGGGTCCGTGGCCGGGTCCACAATTTCGTGCCCCGAGAGGTGGGACATGATGCTGCCGTACTTGGCCAGGAAGGACGGTTTGTAGTCCTCGAGGACAAGCACGACACGTGTCCCGAAGTGCTTCGTGGTTATGTAAAGGGGGATAATGATCTCGTTCATCTCGTGGAACACGTTCCCCGTGCTCCCAGACGAAAACACCACGGCAGGGGCGCCGTGGTGTATGTTGCACGGGGGCGGGACCAGTGACGTGGCGTTACCGTATTGGACCATCCGGACGGGCGTGATCCGAGGGAGCTCGTCCTCCTGTCGGGCATAAGGCTTGATCCTCGTCTCTGCCGTCGGGCCTGACGGGCCCAATGGCACGTATACCGTCATGTTCCTCGTGTCGAGCCTCACCGGCCGAGTCGACACGCAGTGAACCGAGTGCTCCGCCTTGTCGCAGGCGAAGCCTGTTTCATCCAACTTCCTCCGATCTTCTCCTAACCATTCATTAATAAACTCCAATTCAGAGTTGACACATAAACAGAGCAATTATAAACCAAAATCAAGAAACCCAAACACACACACACACACACACACACATATATATAAACATACCTCGAACTAATCTTTGAAGATGAAGGGTGAAGAATTGGCTTTCTTCAAGAGTCTTATTTGCAGTTTCTGAGTCGGAAAAGTACTGCGTCCCTACCATCAATTCATTACAAAAGAGGGTTTGATGAGCAAACTACACACCCAAACACACACACACACACACATATATGTAAGAAGAAGATGAAGAAAATGAGATTACATGAAGGATGAAGGGAAATTCTGTCACCCCACAAGAAATCAAGAGCAACAAAGAGCAAAGGCAAGGAGAGTAAGAAGAGGATGGGAGTGACTCCAAAAACAAGCTTCTTCTGATCTTTCTCCATCATCTTCATCTCTGCATGTGATTTTGATTTCAATTGTGGGACTTCCTTCTTCAAGAATCAATTCAATACTTGTAATAAAAAACAATAAATTCAACTATGGTGAGCAAGAAGAAGAAGATGTGATGATTAGTATTGAGTTCTTGGCTTTGATGAGTTGATCAATAGCTTCAATTGTCATTCTCTAACTCTCTTTCACATGATGGTTATTATAATTTATTATTTGTATTTTTGTAATAGAATTGGTCATACTTTAATATTTAAGTATTATTAATGTCTCCACTAAAAGTCTTTGAACCTTCTTTAGTGGCTAACAATTGGAATTTCTATGAGCTTCAAAATTAACAATAGGAATACTAGTTTTTTGTGGGATCGGATTGTGATTTTTTTTATATTTTATATTTATTTATGGAATTATAATTTATGTCCTAATTAATTTGGTGTCTTTTTAATTTAGAAAATACCAAAAATTTTCCTCCAATTTCTCCTCAATTTCATCTTCTTCTAAATTGGTTTCCATTCTTTCTTTTTTAATGAGGGACTATTATACTCCATTATAATATAATAGTAGCTATGTAAAAAAATCTAACTGTTTATGTCTAAAAACACTTTTTAATATTTTTAATACATATTACAAGATTCAAAATTAGCTAGCTTTTAAATAGTAGGTGGATGTTATAAATTAAAAGTAATAAAGAAAAAAGTTTAATGGTTAGATTCAATTTACTACTATATATTAAAATGACTACATTGGCCTATTTCTCTAATAATTAAATTTTATACTATAATAATTACTACAAAATATGATGTTCCTACAAATATTATTGTGGGATGTAAAATTCCTAAAAATATCACCCGCTTGCGGCGAGCGTGAATTTATATATCCGTAAAT
The DNA here is from genome assembly GCA_026898415.1 of Leonotis leonurus. Classification (NCBI taxonomy): domain Eukaryota; kingdom Viridiplantae; phylum Streptophyta; class Magnoliopsida; order Lamiales; family Lamiaceae; genus Leonotis; species Leonotis leonurus. The sequence goes on along the minus strand of JAPKLX010000016.1, from coordinate 3,917,221 downwards.
GATATTACATGTTCATGAGTAGATAAATATTTATTTTTTCTAAATTTTTTTTAATTTATATATACGTAAATGATATTACATGTTCATGAGTAGATAAATATTTATTTTTTCTAAAAAATTATTAAAAATAAAATAAAATATATAGTGATTCATGTGCTAATGTGATATTACGTGAGCACGTTAAATTGTGTTCAGACGTGAAACCATAATATATACTAAAATCCCATTCCAATCCAATCGCATGTTTTATGGATGTTTTGACTTCTCAAAGATCCAATAAATTATAAATTAATACATAAAAATAGGGAAATGTGTAGTCGTATCGAGACTATGCAAATTAAATTCCTATAGTGGCCTAAAAACTAATTAACTAAAAAGAAAATTGTTTAATTAATTAATAAAGGAGTTCAAAAGTCAATTTTGTAATACTTCAATTTAGCAGAAATCGCGTTATTCATGCTTACTACTAAATTAAATGCACATGCTTTTTGATTAATTTGCGATTAGAGTCGTTAATTCAAGACGGTGATTAATTGTACACTCAAAATCTAGCTGCTAATTATTATTATTATTATTATTAGGATTTATTTATCACTTCATCCGTCCCGCTATTTTTAATTTGATTTTGATAATAAAACTCTCATAATTAGTCAAAACAAGTCAAAAATAGTGGGACAAATGGAGTAATTTATTAAGTGATTAAGATCAAATTTTTTTTTTCCCAGAAGGAAAAATTTATCGTTTATATGTGATACTCTCCGCTTCACTACTAGTAGTTAGGGGTAAGAATTTGAGATTGATACTTGAAAATTTTTCGATCTCGACACAAGTTCAAAATTTTCCGGGATTGGAACTTGACTTCTGAAAATTTTCAAGACCTAAGGAGTAATGCACGAATTCTGATATGGACTGTCCTAATTTTTCAAAATTATTTTTAATTTTAACATTTAAATTCTAAATCATTTAAATCTAATTCTAATTTTTAAAGATAATATTATTCGGTCCTATCAGACACATTTGAACTCGGGACCAAAATTGAAACTTTTTGAGACTTTTAAAATTTTGAATGGAATGAGATCACAAAATTGAAGAATTTCAAGACTCGAGTGTTTGGAATGAGCATATAGTAAATACAATTTTTTATGAAATTTTATTAATTATCTAATTTCATTTTGGAGTTTATTAATCGTAGTGGAGAGGGTTGGAGAAGTTTCTTTTTTTATTGGCATAGAAAAACTAATAAGAAAAATATTGTGTTGTTGGACTGTCAATATTGATGGATGACGAAATAGATTATTATTAATTATGATTTTTTACTTTATTAGCACAGAATTTAATAACAACTATTGATTCTCCATTTCAATTGGTAATCTTTAATTATGATAATTCAGTTAATTAATAATGGGATAAATTAAATAGGAGATGACAAACAACAGCCTAACAATAGGTTAGAGAAACAAACAAACATTAATAAGTGTTGCTGTGAATGAGTAATTTTAATTAATTGTTTAATTTCAAATGTTAATTAATAAAAACATAAGGTGGAAGTGGACGTTGCTATCTGCACACTTTCTCTAATTATTTTAATGAATTGGAGAATATATAGTTTTCTTCTAATATGCTTTAGCATTTGTTGAGATTCTTCTTAACTCAAAACTCAAAAGTAGCCTTTGGAAATTATTATTATTATTTAAAATATGGGTCATAGTTCAAAGAGGGACATATATATAGATATGGTTAATTGTCACAAAGTTTACGTAATTTCATTAAAAATATGTTTTTATAACTAATTCAAACAATAACTTACAAATTTTCTTTATTTCAAGACAACTTTTTCGATCAAGTTTAAAATGAAGATGAATCTACTATGATTGTATTTATATTCATGTCAACATAAAACGAAAATATTTCAAAATGATCGTAATATGCATCATAATAATAATGAACCATACAATAATATTTTTTTTTACAAGAACCAGCCCTTATATATATATATATATATGACTAATGAAAGAAGAGTGAAATTAAGCTATTTCTTTTTAATGTTTTAGGATAATAATCAAAAAGTAAAGTCAAATACTCTAGATGAACAAACCCTTTATTTCATTCAAGAAATCATATAATTAATGTGTACATCCTTTTCAAATTAGGGAGTCTAGTCACCATATACTTAGTGCATATTACTTTCAATTATCTAATTAACTTATAATAATAGCTACCATTACTTATAGTGTAGAACTTAATTATTAAAGTTGGGAAATAAAGAAGATTACTATTCAAAAAAGAGTAAACATTTTGCCATAAGATATATACTGATGGGAGTATTTGTTTAGAATATGTTAGGGGTTTTTGCTTTGAAAGCTACATAAGGAAAATTTGGATTTATTGGACTAATTAAAGAAGGTTAGAGGGAATTTAAATACACTAATTGCGTGTTATATATATATATTGATGGAGAAAAAGGGTTTTATTTTATTGTGAAGATTCAATTGTTTCACTTTTGATTTCCTACTAATATTAAATTTATTATTTAGTAAATATTACCTAATTCATTTATATCAAAGAATTGTAGGTACCAATGCAAATAATTATAATATAATCTATTGTTATATAATCTATATATATATATAAAATAGGAAGCATTCCAATTGAAATCAATTTGAGTGGCAAATTCTGTAAATAATTTCAATTTCAATGGCAAATATAATCCTACAATTATTAAATTTAAAAATTAACCTTAACAGGATTTGATCTCTATACCTTTCATAAAGAAAGCTATATTGTGAACCAATAGAGCAACAAGATAACTTGAGCATTGAATAAATCATAATATACATGTACAACTGAATCTGGTTTATGTTTAGCGTTTAGCTTATTAATTTTTAAAACTTTATAGATTATTTTCTCTCTCCTATAACACATTTCTCCTAAAATTATTTATTTTCTTCGTAAAAATATTTGCAATATTATGCATATTAAATTAAAGATCTCGACATTACATTTAATTTGATATATGTTATATAAAATATAAATTTAATATAAAAAATTATAACACATTAGTAAATTGAAAATAATTATATGTATACATATTCTTATACATATAATATATTTTACTAAGTTATAATGTTCCTAATTATAAAGTTGAATACTCTTTATAATATGTTTTAATATTATGCATGAAAGTTGAAACTCAATCCATTATAAATTGAGACCATGCATAGAAGCTCATTATAAAGTTTTTTTTAATGGATGTCTTAATATTTTTAGAGAAAATATTTAAAATTATTTTATTTTATTAAATATAAAATAATAAAAAATAATATAATATAAAAATATGAATCGTTCATATTTATTTTTAGTTAACACAATGAGAGATATTTTTAGACAATCAACTCTTTGTGAGATAAATTATATGTAGATGATTATTAATTAAAAAATTGCTCAAACAACTAAAAATTATAACACTTATAAATATGACTATGTTAATTTTATTATATGATCAATTAATTATTATTAGTATTTAAACCAATTAAAATTTATAAAATTACAGAAGTAGAAGTGCTCATGATTGTAGTTTGGAACCTAACTCCTTCGAATATTCAAAATCAGAACCAAATCGTTTTTAACATAGTTCACGATTTGGAATCGAACCGTATATATAGAACAACTATAATTATATTTATGAACTATCCAAAAAATTAATACTAATATATATGAAAATTTAAAAATTCTTATTATTATGATTACGTAATAATTTATATTATCATTTAACTTTTCAAAATTTTAATGTCGTTTTATTTGTTAATTTTAAAATTAGAATGACTATAAAGTAAAATTTAAATATTATTATATAAAATCATAAAGTTTTATTAATTTCCGAATTCCAAAATTAAATTTTGATTTTTAATTTATTTTATTATTAATATATTCATAAGTTTTAATGTGTTATTGTGAATTATATAAAAATACATTTTACAAATAAGAAATAATGGATAAAATAAATTGAAGTTACTGGTTTGGATCGTTGATCATGGTTTCAAAATTTTGAAATTATAACTGAACCGTCCTCTACACAGTCATGATTTGAAATCGAACCATCGTTTATGATTAAGGTTCTAAAACCACCGATTATTATCTAATTACATCATTTTCGATTATTTTAAATATCTATATGCATAAATTATTGATGAATAACATATTCCCGTGCATAGCACGGGTGCACAAACTAGTTATAACTTAAATGGGTGCCATATGATCTGGATAATAAATGTAAAATTAAACTAGTAAAACTTACAAATAGAAAAAATTAATTGTGGTTTCATGACAATGAGAAATTGAATATAAAGAACTCTTGTTCAATGATAATTCAATAAAAGTTGGCTTAATTAATTGTACATATTCAAATTAAATCTTAATTCTATATTTATAACGACGCCAAAGTTGAATCCATTTATAACTATTTTTCATTATATTTAATTAAATTATTCTCCTTATTTATGTCCTAGCATCAAATAAAGTATATATTTATTTTTAACATTTAATATCACATTTGAAATGATTTTTAAGGTTGATAAATTCAAGTTCATATAGAGGTGTTCACAGTTCCGAAAATTTGTAACCGGAACCGAACTGTTGTTGCGGCGGTTCATGGTTCGGAACCGAACTGTGTAGGACGGTTCCGGTTCCGCATCCAAACCGCCGGTTACAGTTTGGAACCATCCAAAAAATTAATACTAATATATTTAAATTTTTTGAATATTTTATTTATTTTAACTTTGTAATGTAATAGTAGAATAACTACGTAAAAATTTATTTTAATTTAATATTAATTATATATATATTAATAAAAATGTAATAATAAAAAATATAAAAAAAAGTTTTTATGTGTTATTATCTCATGAATACGTTAATTGAATAACACATTAAACACAAATAAATTGATAAAATGAAATAAAATAATTAATCTATATAATTATAACAATATAAAATGAACACTAATAAATACGTATATAATATTAGGGTTTAATTAGGTTATCATCTAATTAAATTTTATTGATTTAATTATTAATGTATTTGTAAGTTTAATATATTAATTATAAAAAATAATTATAAGAAATGACTATTGGTAATATATTAAATAAATTGAATTGGATAAAAAAAAAAGATACGATTCCAAATAGACGGTTACGGTTCTGAATCGCCGGTTCACGGTTCCAAATATTTGTAACCGTAACCGAACCGTCCTCTACACGGTTACGGTTCAGAACCGAACCGTCGGGTACGGTTACGGTTCTCGAAACCGCCGGTTACGGTTCGGTTACGGTACGGTTCCGGCGGTTCCAATTCCTTTAAACACCTCTAAGTTCATATCTCCAAAATAAAGTATATATTTATTTTTAATATTTAATATCACATTTGAAATGATTTTAGGGTTGATATCAAAACTAGGTATATAATTTCTTAATTTTTCAAATTTTCCAAATAGATTAAATTATAATTCATTAATCATAACAAATGTTATACTTTTAGTATATATTAATTAAAATTATAAATTCATTTCTAAAACAAAGAATGTGAGACACAAAAACAAAACAAACAAAAGATCGAACTCTACTAAAAATCAAACTTAGATGCTACCAAATATGTTCACTCAACTGAAATATTTTAATTAACATTAACACAAATCCATGCTAATATATTTAATAATTGTAAAGTAGGGATTAGAAAGAAAAGAAAAAACCTTTTTATCAATCTTCTTCCTCTTTTTTCCTTGTTTCTTTTTCGTATGCTTTCTTTGAATCCCAAAGCTTCAATCCTTCTTCGATATTCCTCCCTTTGAATGATAGTATGTAAGTATTATTATTGAGTTTCTAAATCAATAAATCTTAATCTATATAATATATAGTGGAAGTTTGTAAATATATATATTGAAATAAAAACAGATTGAGACTTTAGTATATATACAATACAATATATACATTCAAATAATTTTTTTCTAATTTTTCCCTTATATAGAGATTTTGTATACAATATTAGTTGGCAGTTTTAACTCAATTAATAAGATTCTAAATATTGTATATTAGGAAAGAAATTAATTAACGATTTATCCCTATTTCAAAAAAAATATAAATTATTCCAAATGTTTAAATATGTTCATTTTATACTTGTATGATGACTGGTGAGTCACATATGTGGACATTTAGTAACATTCTTTATTAAAAATATAAAACATTCAAAATTACTAAATTCATATAAGATTGTGCTTTCAATTAGGAACCAATTTTAATAAAATCGTTCCATGTTTACGGTGAACACAACTTAATCTGCCATAAATAGTAAGAATTAATATTTTTTATTAAAAAATTAATATTTATCTACAAATGATGTAATATCGTTCTTTAATTAATAAATTAATACAAGGTGAGGAAAAAAATTAGTAAATTAGAACAATATATGGAGTAGCCCTAAACTATATCACTATTGATTTGTATTCATCTTTAGTTTATACATTTTCCCACTTACATATATAATTGTTACAATAATTGATTGAAATTGACTAAAGAATAATTAACATATATAGAAGAAGTAAACTATATATAATTCGAGTCTTGATTTGGAATGAACTATCTTTCTTTTAAGTAGTAAAACGCATTAAATTGTATTTTCTTAATTAAGCAAATAAACAATAAAGATATACAACCACACATTTGACTATCCATATACAGAAATTAATTAAGTATATTATAGAAAAATATAATTACTATACTTCTATTTATGGGTTTAGTGTAATCATTTTCAAGAAAATAATATAATAATTAAACGGACTTGACAACGACTGGATTTAGGTCCGTAAATCTACAGATCACATAAAAGCGATGAGTCTTATTCGTATCATTGTTTTGCTTCTGAAAATATACTTTTATAGAAATTACGAACTTAAAGTCAAAAGTTATATACGTTTCGAACTTAGCTGATGATACACCTTTTCTTAAACTTTAGTCATCATATAATCATTTGTTACTTGTTCTAAATGTCTATCCAAATAACAATAGTCTAAATGAATACAAGATTTTTACAACCTTAAATTAGTGTACTATACTAGTCAAGATTGAATTGAATTAATTGGTAGTTGAATGTGCATATTAATAGTGTTGGTAAGGATCCGGAACTCAAGGCCGATCCCATCCCTAAATATGACATTGTATTAATTACACCACATCTATTTCACTTCATTTTTAACTAAAATAAATGAGTTGACAAGTTTTTAATTAATCCAAATTCCACGTGTGGAGGACAATCGATCATTTATAAAATAGATTTAAAAGTGACCTTCTCCATTGATCGTGGGACAAAGTTAAAACGTAGCTAACACGCAGCATAGACAGTCCAACGTCATATGTTGACAACGATACTATATTCAAGTGGTCTCATCTACTAATATGAGACAAAATTAACATCCCTTTACACGTAGATCTATTGGCAATTATATTGATTGATGTCATCATTAAATAAAGTAGACTTTGATACGATAACAAACTTGAATATAAACCGAATGTCCCCTAAAAAGGTTTTACAGGGGGAGATGGTAAAAATTGAAAAATTTAAAGATAATTATCTTATCAATTATCAATTGAATATATCTCATTCGTTAAACCAAATACCACTATAAATATATTGGTGGATTGCAAAAGGTTTAAATTAAAATATTGTTCAAGTACATAGTCCATTAAAACCCCACACATATAGTGGACATCTCTATTACATTATAGCCCTAACTTAGTAAAAGCCCAAGCCCAGAAAAATATAATTATTATAATGGAATTCTTTTCACTTTCCATTTCTCTTTATTAACTAAACTACATATTTTATGGTTTCCTAAAAGAGAGAATAAATAATTAAATTTTCAGACAAGACTAATATGGAGTATAATTTAAGAATATTTATACTCTACCAATCATCCATGTAAAACTTGTTTGCTTTTTCATTTCGATTCGTCCACAAAAACTTGTCACTTTCATATTTAGTAATAATTATACCAAACTATATCCATTAAAAACAAAAGTGAGATATATCCTAATTATCCTACTGCAATAATTATATTATTAAAACTCGTGTTGAATTCAATAAAATAAGTCGATCTTTTGTGTACAGAACGAGCATGAAATGTTCTAAGACTTGGAAATTAATAATAACATATAAACAAGATGCAATAATAACTTATAATATATATACAACTAGCTAGCTAGATTCAATCTAATTAAAAATCCCCTCAAACATTATTACATGCATAACATGAACCCTAATTTAATTATATTGCACATTACAAAGATGATGAAGTTTGTTCCAAGACTCTTCTCTCTGCATCTTCAATTGCTTATAGAAATCCCCAATAAACATCTCTGCCTTCTGAAACAATTCTTGACCCCCAATTAATGCAACTTCTTCCATCTCACCATCATCACCATCACCATCATCGGCATCGATTTCTTCGATGAAGAAGATGCTCGGTTCGATCATCGTCTTCTTCTCCTCCTCACCATCACCATCACCGCTGCTACATTGGCAAGGAAGAGTCTTTTCCTCGTCGTAATCGATATGATCATGATCATCTTGAGACAACTCGGAGACGATAGCATGGGGTTTTACCGGAGAAGAAGAAGGCGGGGATTGTTTATCCTCGGAGAAGAAGGAGACGAGGCCGGCTTCTGCTCCGAGGGCGAGGATGAGGATGTTGACGATGAAGTAGAGATATGTGGACCTTAGAGAGGAAGATAGAAGAGGTGTTGCAATGAGGAGACAAGCTATGAGGATTAGCTTCACAATTTGGGAATTCTTCATTTGCTCACTTGAAGCCATGAAGAATAAACAAGTCTTGGTTCTCTTCTTCTTCTTTTGTTTTAATTTATGACAAAAGAGAAAAGGTTTTAGGGTTTAATGAGTGAAAGTGTATGAGTGGGGACTGTGGAGTGAGGGAAACTATTTCATCACCTTATATATAAATATATATGTATTGTATATGTATAGTTTTAAAGCTACTTTATGGCCCGAACTTTGGTATTTGATATCGTTTATGACCTAATCGTGTGGTATTTGGTATTTTTTATTACTTTAACAGGATAATGATACATGCCATAATTAGGGTTTTAGGTTTAACGTATATATAATGAAAAATATCTTTTATAAATCTTAAATCGTATATTATGTCGAATGTCATCATCTTATTAAAGCAAAAGAAGATCCAGATTGAAACTTTGGTCGGGTCGATATTATGATTGTGGCTTGTATTTCATGAAATTATAAAAATTGTCTGAAATTTAATCCGTTTGTTCACTTCTAAAGTCCTGACATGGAATTTCGCCTAAATGATAATATATAGTTTTCACATAATATATACGAAGCATGATCATCATCATTCTGTTGTCGAAAACTCTAATATTCTAAATCAGTTGAGCAGTTGAGCTAAGTAGTATTCGACTCAGCTCGTGTACAACCTACTAAGTGAGACACCACTAGAGACAACCTATGTGGAATAATAATTGATATACCTCAAAAGTAGATGAAGAAATAAAAAGTATAGAAACATTAGATAGTGGGAATAGGCTTGCCCTTGAAAACAAATATCACAAGGCCAAAGAAGGACAATTTCATAGTGCATTTGAATCCCCATTGGGCAAATGATGATAAGGTCGGTTGATAAGGAAAAATAAAGGCAAGAGGCATATATACCAATACTATATATCTCTTTCAATTCAATTACATATATATACCCTATCTTGTTGAAGAAAATAAAATAGCTTACTAGTCCCACCCAATCAAACGCAAAATAATTAAATTTAATCTCCCTTTAAAATTTTATAATGTATACAAATCTTCTTGAATTGCATTTGAATTAAAAATTCATGATCTTACAATATTCAAAATATTAACTTTTTAAAAAAAAAATGCGTATAACGATTGAATTTGCCTTACAATATATGAAATACCGAAATTTCTGAAACTATATACACGTAAAAGTAAAAAATATCTATGTCAATGATTAATTGTCATGGTGGCGATGCTGAGTATACTCAAATAATATCGGCATATTTAAAATGAAACAACATCATTTAATGTTTATTATGATCTGCGGTAATAAGTTCAGCGTCAAGGTTGCCTAAAAACATTGCTTCATATTAAATGAGACGATGTCTTTAAGCAACCTCTCTCGTTATTGTTACCGTGACACTTAATCGTCCATGCGAACTCCTATTTTTTTGTGCAATTTAATAAAAAAAAAAGCCTGGTATTCTACACATTTCTTTTATTCATGTCCAATTTTATAACTTGTGATAGATCATGTATTTAATGCCAATTAACCCTTAAAATTAAACAATGATACCCAATTTCTAACTGTATTTGGTCAGAAACAATTCATCCTCAACTTTCATTTTCCCCCTTAGCTATGAGCTCCAACTTGTAATAGGTTATTGAATAATCCACTATGTTTGCTCAACCATTTTTAGAGATTTTGACGACTCTATTGAAATGGGTAAATGCTTATTAAGAAATTTATATAGTGTCTAATCTTACTCTACCATTGACCTATATATACATGTCAATATCATCACTCTCCACGATTATAATACTACACTTTTTGTCTTTCCTTTCCATGTTGTACATATAAATAAGGTTGTAATCCAACCCAACACCGTAAAGATTGAGTTCGGCTTGTTTGAAAATTTGAATGTTTGAGTTCGGATCGAGCTCAATTTGAGTTCTGAAAATAAAGCTCGAGTCTGGTTCGATAAATAAACATCAAGCTCGAGTTCGGTAAAATAAATAAAAATTAAGCTCGAGTTCGGTTCGTTTATTATTCGATTTAATATTGAATTCGAACTCGACTCGGGTTCGTTAAATATTCAAATTCAAGCTCGTTAAAAAGCTCGTTTATCAAATTATTTGAGTTAATATATATATGTGTATATATTTTAATTTGATAAGTTCATGAATTAGTTAGTATATAAAGTTCACAAACTATTTGTAGCTCGACTCGTTAAAATTATATTCGAACATGTTCGCGAACATTTCGTACCGTTAGGCTCAAGTATGCTCGAAAATTCATTCAAGTTTGATTCAAGGATCGAGTTCAATTCGTTTAGTGAGCAAACGAATTTTTATCGAACCACGCTTCGAATAGTTCACGAATGATTTGGTTCCAGCATTATTTTTATGTGAAAAAAGATCAATAGTTTGCCAGCATTTTGTAATACCAAATGTCCTATAGTTTCACATCAACAAAAGAAAACAAAACCAAAAAATGCAACTATAGTTTTGCTACGCACCTAGAGACAGAACATACTGTACACTTTACAGCAAGAGCATAAAGAACAAAATATATCATGAAATTGAATCAACATCACTGCACCAATATTAATATTCTCATTGTATCCAATCCAATATACTCCCTACGTCCCAATAAGCACGACACAAAATTTTTAGACACGGTTATTAAGAAGAGTGTATAAAGTAGTGTAAGAGTGATAAAAGTGGTAGGGTCCACACCTTTTTGAAGGAATAAATTTTACTAATTTTAGAATGTGTCAAGCTTAGTGGGACGTTCCAATAAGGAAATTGTGTCATGTTTAGTTGAACGGAGGGAGTACCAATTTCACAAAGTTGCTATGGTTCTATGACAATATATTGATTAAGGTTATTTTGTATGTACACCGTGTATGAAAACATTCATATTTATGATAAAAGGAAGGCCAATCTATTTGAATCAATTCAAATTACAAAAGATATTGTAATTCCAATTAAAATTTTGTCCATGTTTCAGAGTACGTTTTAATGGATTAACCAACCGAACAAGGAATTCGGTGGTTATTTAAATAGGCCACCAAATTTAACCTATAACAGAGTTCGGCTTGTTTTCTAAGTTCGTGAACAGATTCGTTAACAATGTTGCGAACTTTTCAAGATATGCCTCGTTAAAATTAGATACCAACATATTTGCAAGTCTTTCTCACCGAATACCATTAGTTCGGCTCGAAAAGAAGTTTGAGCTCGATTTGAAGTTCGAGTTTGGTTCGTTTATCTAACAGATGAATATCAAATGAATCTTTATCGAGTTAAAATTCAAATAGTTCACGAGTGATTTAGTTTTCTTTGACCCCTAAATGGTAAGTAAGTATATCTAACCTGCAAAACTAACTTGCAAAACAATGAATGTTGAAGGAATTTGAGGTCATTGTCATACTTGACAACACTTGAATATGTCAGTTCTTAAGGAGTAAATTTTATACATGACTGCTCTTATTTATGAAATATAAACTCAAGAGGAAATCACCAGGCAATAATTTGATGTGTGTATAATGTAAGTCTTCAAGTGGAACTTCTCAAGGCAATTGCTGATAAGCACCCCAGTATCGCACCAGCAATAACCTGCAATTAACCAGTGAAGCATCCTTTGGTAACAATCAACCAATAATATGAAAGAATTATACTTTCTATGTTCCGCTAATTTTGGTTTGTTTTTCTTTTCGGGTTGTCCTATTAATGTTGGTTTGTTTCCAAAACTAACAAAAGGTAACCCATTAGAATTTGTGAACCCTATCACTTTTTTATCTTTTGCACCACTATTTATTCACTTGCAAAAAAGAAACAAGTCAATGTGTAATCCTCTATTGAAACAATTAAAGATAGCCCAAAAACATATCATACCTGAACTGGGGTGTGACCAAGCGAATCTCGAAGAGGTTTGACATTAGCTACAGGATGCTCTGGTGGCAATTCGCACACAATTTGATTCAATAACTGCGTTAAAACATATGATAACAAATTATGGGAAAATAGTAATGAACACTATCAAACAAGTGCAGTACCCAACTAGAAATAGATTTTTGTTCTGCTTATTTGTGCAAAAACAATTACTCCATCCGTCCTATTTATATAGACACGCACATTTCTTTATCTAGACACATTTACCTTAAGGATCATAATAACTAAACATTGGTCTGTGTGCCAAAATGAAATGCATCTAATAAACGAGACAGGGGGAGTATATTTTTTTCAGAATATGTTGGGGGAAAAGATCTTACTTCGGCTTGCCGACCTGCATGAAGTCTTACTCCAGTGGCATCATACATTACCTGTAATGTCATGATCTTAAAAAACTCATCACTGATCACAAGTTATTCAAAAGTAAGAGACACATTTATGTAACAATGATAAGCAATGTCATGAAAGCACATCTCACAATTTCGATCTCCCACGAAATACAAAAACACTCCAGAAAGTCTCAGCATATAAGACTTAAACAGAACATAAACATCAAGCCCAAGTTAATCATTGCAGGTCTAGCAGTACATACTACATAGAGATGGAGGAGAAGTGGTGTACGTACAACACATGCGACGACTACCGAAATGGCAAATGATGATCCACCTGCTCCTTCCTGCAAGCCAATTGCAGTAACAAGAGCTGTAACGGTTGCAGAATGTGATGATGGCATGCCGCCGGAACCAAGCATCCTTTCAGAATCCCATTTATAATCCGTCAACCTGTAATCAACAATTATACGGGTTTATGTCAAATGATCAAGAGAGAAAGAACTTTTAAGAATAAGGCCAAGTCTCGTCCACAAATGCAATTGAGCTTAGTATACAATAGCAAGTCATTTCCAGCTACTAGTAATCTCCATAAGGAAGCAAGGATATATATCCATTCCAACATTAGCCATAAATATATAACAATTAGGGTTGTAAATGAACATAATTACTTGCGAGAGGTTGGACTTGAAAAAAAGCTCGTTCGGAGCTCGACTTGATAGTAAATTAGCCAGGCTCGAGCCCCATTCGTTCAATTTTTGAATATTTTCAAGTTTGGTCATGTTACCGAAATTGATCATGAGCCTTCTATCTATTGATACATCAATCAAGCACTCAATCGAATCTTAAGCTAGAATAGTTAATTTGCTAAAATAAAAAATTTACAAATTCAAGACCGAGTCTGAACATAATCTTATAACTCGAAAACTATTAATATAAATATCATAATGCACGAGCGGCTCGAATCAAGCTCGAAAACATGTCAAAAGGAAAATATTTTGAATTCGTTCATGTTACCAAACCTGCCTTCTATCGAAACTTCAATCGAGCACTCAATTGAAGCTTAAGCTAAAATAGTTAATTTGCTAAAAAACTATTAATATAAATATGATGCGAGCCGAAGTCGAGTCCAAACTCAAAAATAATATTATCAAATAATGCACAAGAATCATGCTCTAACAACATGTCAAAAAGCTCAAAACACACGACCATAAACACTACATTGTTGCGTAGTAACTGGAAAACACACAGTATATGACCTTCCAATTAACAAATTACATCCATGGCTTGCTACGATATATTCGTGTCGATCAATCAAAACATATGATTTTGAATAAGGTTCATTTTATGTATTTCCAGCTGACTAGTAAAAAGGAATCAAACACACTATATGACCTTGCATTTTTCAAATAATCTAAGTAAATCAATCAACAATCAACACATAGCATTTTCAATCCAGAAAAAAAAAAAAATCAATCATTTAAGCATATGATTAAACATTATATTAATTTACAGTATGAAATAAATTCCGAGAGAGAGAGAGAGAGTACCAAGTGATCAGGGGCTTGAGAAATTGAGCAATAGCGCAGGCGAGCAAGGCGGAGAACAATGGCAGATTAGAATGTCCAGACGCCGCCGTCATCGCCTTTTCTCTCGGATCAAAACCGATTAATGAGCAGCAGGAAGTCCAATTTCTTAGCGAGCGATGAAGAGGATTCGATTTTGTCGTTTTCCGATTTAAAAAAAAAAAGGCTTTCTCACGGCGACGGCAATCGTAGTCGGTGGGGAATCAACGGCGGCCATTTCTCATTTCCTTTTCCATTCTCATTTGCTGTGATCAATAGTACTGTTCATGAAAAGGAAAAATGGGCGCACAACAGAACGGAACGTAAAACCAAACATTAGAAACAAAACAATAACGGAACGGGAAAAAGAAGATATATAATCCTCCGTCAACAGTTTTATTACAACTTTGACTCGTGTCTTGAAAAATAATGTAATTTAAATATATTGTATATTAATGAGTTTTTGATCTTATTTAATTTATTAGTAAATGGTCCACTTTAAAATATAAAAAGTAAATGGTCCGCTTTAAAAAAAAGGTAATTAGATAATAAATTCGCGTACCAAATAAAATAGTAAAATGATATTAAATTCCCTCCATTCAGTAATAATGACTCGTATTGTTTTTGGGATATTATCAATAACGCACTCATTTATTTTTTAGGTAACATTTAATACTCATTCCGTCCCGTTAATAACAACATATTTTTCATTTTGAACGTCCCACTAATAACGACTCATTTTCTTATTAAGTAAAGTTTAACAAATGAGTTGTTTCTTAATTTTGTGTAGTAAGCACTTTTTATATATTTATTGGTATTCGTGTAAAAGAAGTCGGGACTGAGGAAGTACATGAGTGCTAATTAATGTTCTCATAATATATAATTATTAAGTATTCTATAATTATCATGTAAAAAAATAAATTATTATTGAATTGGGTCAGTTCAATAAGGCCTCATTTCTTAATATGGGCTGATTTATTGGGCCTTATAAGCAAAGCTGACTATATTTGATCTAAATCAATCCAAATATTAAAATTATTATTGTGGGAAATAAAATAAAAGAGGATGAATGCTGTGGTGACAAATTATTCTAGAAATGAAAGTACATATAATAACATGGTGGGTCTGAATAAACATGCACCAATCAATTGAGAGAGTCCCAATTATATCCACACTTTGATATGGCAAAAGCAAAAGGTAGCGATAGCGAGCACTGCAGCAGTTAATAAGGGACATTATCTTCGTCTTCGTCTTCATCTTCATGTTCGCTCACGTGAAAGTAACGATCGTACGGCTTGGACTCTTCCAGTGGGCCCCACCATTTTTTTAGATCCTTGATCTTTCGTTATTTGTGGTGAACTTATAACGTGTGACATCAGTGCATAAAAATATTAACATTTTGATTCGATAAGAGTAATGTTAAATCATCACTCGGTAGTGATAGAATTTAACTTTCTGCTTTAAAAGTAACCACATCACACGACCACGAAAACACATGCTAACATAAAATTTGATATTGTTAGGGCACTTGTAACATCATTTGTTGGTGATTTTATTTTTTATGTATTTGAGATTATTATCATATTATACTGTCACAATTTTTTGAATAGATGGTAAATTATTGTTGGTGTACTATACATTCAACATTAATCTATATGGCAGCTTTGTTAGATTTTTATGTGGATAGAGATATGCACATATTTTATGTTCTCTTTATCTCAATTCAAGGTAGACAAACTTGTCCCATAATTATTGCCAACCAATTTGGTCCCATAATTTTTGGTTTTTGGAATTATATATTTCAACAAACATCTTACTTACATTTATCAATCCATTCTTTGTTACAAATGTTTCAAATTTTAAAATCAAAGGCTATTAGGTGGTAAAAACTAGTTAAAAAAAAGAAGATAAATAATAGTAGTAAATTTAGTGATATTCAAATCTTAGTCAAGCGGCTAACATTTAAATATCGAAGTTATGACTATTATTTGTCTTTTACTATTTAGAGGGTGATTTATATGTGAATATTATATAGGATAGACTCGTTAAAAAAACCATATTCATTAATGTAAAAATGATAAACTACACATTTTAATATATTCAGTAATAACTTTTTAATCATCATGCATTTTTAAAAATAGTAAAAGGTTACTATTTTTTTAATGGAATCGTTTGTAGTAAAAAATAAATGTGAAGATAATTTTTAAGATAAAATAACTTTTTAAGATGCATATTATATGTTGTGATTTTTAATTTGAAAAATAAACATAATAAAATTGGACATCGTATAAAGGAAAGTACACATTATTTAACAAGACATATAAAATAATAAGTTTTTCATACAATTATAAAAAATAATAGTTATACATGTCCTCATGAAACTTAACTTGTTTGTAACTACATTGTTTATCTTATTATTTTTAGTGTTAGATTTCATAATTTATATTGGCATGATATGCAATTTTTGCAAGCAAAACATGTCATAGTTCTTTATTATAATATTGCAATTCATTCATTTTGTTTATAAACTATTTCATCTCTCCACAAAAAATGTAATTTATTACTAAAAGTGTACTATTTCATTTTTTTTGGACATTATTTCACAAAATATTAATTATTTTTAATCTCGCATATATTCTATTTTGTAAGATCACTTCTTTCTCTACTCAAAATATGTTTCATAAAATTTTCTTAAAATTTATGTAGATTCTCTCGTAACACACTTTTCGTGAACAAAATGATTATATATAAGGCTCCAAAATGTTCACTAGCCATGCATAAATAATTCAAGATTTGTACAATTCTTTAAGGAAATGAATCAAGAATATTAGAAGGAATCATGTAAAGGAGAATATTTAGAAGTGGAATATTCAACTCTTTATAAATTATAATTTGGTTGTTAGTAAAGTTTGTCCCCACATAAAATAAAATTGTATAACTGGATAACTCAATGAACACGTGGCAGTATCCCATTGGCTCTATGAAGTTGCCTAGAAATTTCCTATCCACATTGTCCAATTTCTTTCATATTTTCTCCTTATAAGTATATGCTTAATATGCCATTAACTCTTTGTTTGATTTGTATTGATGCTTTATTTGGCAATTTTCTTTTTCTTTTTCTAAGAAAAGTTTTAATTTCCAATTTGAAATGTGATTGATTTTCAAGTATTCCAAATTTTACTATTTTTGGTACATTTCTTGCCAAAATAAACTCAACAAATTTAAGAATACATTTTGCATAATCACTATCTCCAAAAATACAAACTTTCTAATTCTACACACACCTCCTTTTCCCATCAGGGAAATTTGTGTTCTAATTTATAACAAAAATTGCCTCAATTTATAAATACTATATAGGGGGTTTTAGATTAGTTAAAGATTACTCGAGATTGAGTTAGGTAGAGATTATTCGAGTTTATTTTATCACATGGATAGGTCAAGACTTATAACTTATTATTAATCATATGTGACATTATCTCAAGTATCAGATATAGACATGTCAACCGAATGACTTATAAAACTAATTTCAAAACTCAACCATGACAATCACACACACCTATAACATAAGGTCATTGTATAACATAAGGTCGGATTCTTCTACATTAACAATTTGTTTAATGCATTTCAAACCTATTAATCCATCGGAAGAAGAATAACACAAGGTCGGATTCTTCGAATCTCAAACAAAACAATCTACTTGAAATTTGATTTGATCAGTGAATCGTTTTAGTTTTATAATACTCCCTCACTCCATTTCACTAAAATTAAAAATGACTTAATTTAATCAAATTTTTGAAAGCTTTTGCTCAAACAAAATCACTTTCAATAAAAGAGAGGTGATATATAATTATAGTCATTACAATAATTCGAAGCAACATTTCCTCTAACATGTAAGAATTTCATGCATTATTATGACATTAAAATGAAACAAATGACGTGATATTTAGTCACTATTCAAAACATCATCAGTCAAATTAGGCAGGCAAAATGTATGTTTGGTCATTAATGATTGTGTAATGATGTCAGCAAATAATGCAATTAAGGCAAAAGTTAATTTCTCATGTATGTATATTTCATTAATAAAATAAATTAAAATACACGTTGGTGAAGAATTTTCCATCATCTTTGGAACTTAGCCACCATGGCTCTGCCTTAATTGGAACTTCCATGGACCCATAATGCATTGGCCTTAAAATAGATTACTAGAAGTATTCATTTTGGAGATGCATTATTGATTATTTATAAAGGAGATAGGAAATAAAATATATGCATTCTATTTTGTACTACTATTTTTGACCTATTATTTATGATACGTTACTTTTGAGTACATATATAAAAAATTTATATTAAGAAAGTGAATTTTTCAAAGATAAATTATTTTATTTTTGGAAACGAGATATTCTTATTGGGACACTCAAATATAGTATTCCATTTGCTTCATTATTTATGACAAAAAAGTCAATGAGCCATGAATAGCGAGATAGATGGAGTAAATGAGTGATGTTTAATGGGACGTGAGATTATTTAATATAACACTCTTTAGTTGGACCGATCCGCCTCGCCCAATTTGCAACCGACTAGAATGACTATCCCACCTAAACAGCGACTAGCGCCTAGACGGCGTCTCTAAGCCGACTTTTAGAACACTAATCCCAAACCGAGATAAGATATTAATACACAGCCATAAGCCATTATCACTTGAAATTAACATATTAATACACAACTGTAAATGAAATACGAACTTTATGATAACCACACATTATTCCATTGATCGAAACCGACTCTAATAGTGACTTGAAAAGGCAAGACAATGTTGAGTGATAAGTGATATATTGAATTTGCTTCCATAAAAAAAAATCAAGTTTATTTATAATTGATTTAACAATAAATTTGAACTCGAACTCCAACACGACTCGAGTTCGTTAAATTTTCAATTTCGAGTTCACATCGAATATTATTAGAACGAAAAAGAACTTCAACTCAATTTGAAGGTCAAATTCGATTCATTTACTAAACAAACGAGTGCGGAATGAACTTTTTTTGAAATAGTTGAGGAGTGGGCTAATTGAGTCGCAACCAAGCTATTCTTATCTATATATATGTATATATATGCCAACGACTTCCCTAACCACCATTACCAAGCACAAATCAATACCTCTCATCCCTTCAAATACCCTCTTCTTCTTCTTCCCCAAATTCCTGCAACCTTCTTCCTTCCTCCTCCTCCTCAAATTCTCTGCGTATCCAGATCCTCCGCAACCCTGGATTTCAAATAGCAAAATCCGTGGGGTTCTCGCGTTCTATAGAGAGAGATAGGGAGAGAAAGGGGTAAAACCCAGGGGTAACGAGTTGTCGACAATCACGGCTTTACTACGAGGAAACCGCGCCGCCGCACATGTCCGGGCAGTACGACGCAAGGGTTGTGTGACAGAAAGCAGCAATCCTTCGCCGCACGGTGGCCGCGGCGCTCTGCCCTCAGAAGGCGGCAGCCCCTCCGACCTCCTCTTCCTCGCCGGCGGCGGTTTCTAGCTCCACCACCGTACCCTAATATTGTACATAAATATTTGTCTATACCTACTAAATCGTTGAATTGTTTCGTATTGTTAGCCTGTTATTATTCGATCGAGTACTCAGTGATCTGTGGTAACAAGAGATAAGATTAAGATTAAGATTAAGATTGTGCTTTTAGCAAATATGATGCTAAGAATTAAGCGAGTCCCGACCGTTGTTTCCAATTACCAAAAGGAAGAGGGGGAGGAGGGTGGTGGCTGTGGCCGCAACTGCCTCAGGAGCTGCTGTCTTCCAGGTAACTGCTCCGTTTATTGTATAATTTAGCTATCATGTTTCTATTTCAGTAACTATACTATGAGTTTGGCTGGATTAGGGGCGAAGCTGCCGTTGTATGCTTTCAAGACGGCGAGCAAAGCTGTTTCTGATCAGAGTCCAGTTGACTACGTGGAAAACGAGCTTGAAGTCGACTTCCTGGACTCCCTACTTCTTGGGGAGGTAAAAATAGAGTAATTTTTACGAGTAGGGTTATTTTCATTTCTTACCGCAAATTGTTTTAAATTTGATGTTTTGTTATGGTAGTGGGAGGACCGTGTGCAGAGAGGACTCTTCCGCTATGATGTCACTGCTTGCGAAACCAAGGTTTGTCTTTTATCGGTTTGCCTTTTTCCTACCGAATATGCCCTCAAATCTTGAATTGAATGTCAGGCAAGTTCTGGAGTTTCTCTACTAGGTGTCCCATTGAGTATTCAAATGTTGTACACGTGTACCAAATGTATGTTTATGATGTTGTTTAGCTGTGCTTGAATTCGCACGACACCTGTGTATGCAATGAGAAGCAATTGGAATATGTTCCTGTTCGTGTTACCTTATGAGTAATAATGGTGTGTAGGTGATTCCTGGGAAGTATGGGTTCATCGCGCAGCTTAACGAGGGAAGGCATCTCAAGAAGAGGCCAACTGAGTTTCGTGTTGATAAAGTGCTGCAGCCCTTCGACGAGAACAAGTTCAACTTCACCAAGGTCGGGCAAGAGGAGGTGCTCTTTCAGTTCGGGGCCAGCGAGGACGATGACATTCATTTCTTTCCTGATGCACCCATTGATGTGGATAGTTCGCCTAGCGTGGTTGCCATTAATGTATGTTTTTAAATTCCTCAGCCCGATAACTTACTTGTTAGTATGCTGTAGTCTGTATGTGTAGATGTTTAATTTAAATCATAGGTATAGTTGCTCATTATGATAGTATGTATGATATGACAGGTTAGCCCGATTGAATATGGGCATGTGCTGCTAATCCCTCGAATTTTCGAGTGCTTGCCTCAGAAGATTGATCGTGAGAGCTTCTTGCTCGCTCTCTACATGGCCGTGGAAGCAGGGAATCCCTACTTCCGTGTCGGTTACAACAGCTTGGGTGCCTTTGCAACCATTAATCACCTCCACTTTCAGGCCTACTACTTGGCGACACCCTTCCCCATTGAAAGGGCACCTTCCAAGAATATAACCACTACTAATGGTGGAGTGAAGATCTCGTACATACTGAACTATCCCGTTAGAGGATTTGTCTTTGAAGGTGGGGATAGCATCAAAACTCTATCTGATGTCATCTCAGACTCGTGCATCTGCTTGCAAGAGAACAACATTCCCTACAATGTACTCATAGCCGACTCTGGGAAACGCGTTTTCCTCTTCCCTCAGGTAAGGACTCTCTACCAATCTTTCCCATATGAGGTGCTCTTATCGTTTTCTTGATGAGGACCACATGTAACTGAATGTTTGTGTGAACAAAACAGTGCTACGCTGAGAAGCAGGCGCTCGGGGAAGTGAGCTCTGAGCTCCTCGACACCCAAGTGAATCCTGCAGTGTGGGAGATCAGTGGGCATATGGTACTGAAGAGAAAGGAGGACTACGAGGGAGCATCCGAGGAGAACGCTTGGAAACTCCTCGCTGAGGTTTCCCTCTCCCAAGAGAGGTTGGAGGAAGTGAAGGAGCTCATATTCGAAGCCATCAGCTGCAACGGAGATGACGCTGATGCTGCAATGGCAACTTCCGAGGAGTCGGCCTCCACTTGTCCCTCTCATGAAGATGCGGACGCCATTAAAGGCTCCCACCCTGCAATGGTGCATGTTTAGCTTCCCTACTTTCAGTGAAAGCATGGAAGTTTCCTTCACTTCATAGTTGTCTGAATAAATGCAAACTATGTTTGTTTGCTGTGTGGTGTGCTGGACTTGTTATTTGCATGTAAATTTGTGTGACTTGTACTGTGGTTTGCTCTATCTATGTGGATTCTATGGAAGTATGGTTATTTGATTAAAGTATGTGATGTGTATTATATAAAGATTGAAAGATTGGTGTTTGTTGTGAATTTGAAAGCCACCAACAATATCAGCTGCTCTAGCGATTCAAATTCAATGTATTAGTTCCACCATGCAAGATTAAAGTTTAAAGATTTGAGACCTTATTATCACTTTATATCAATAACATACTAAACACACATACACATGTGAAGGTTGCCTAAAGAGATATATTGATGGTGAGTGAGAGTTTGCCCATCTTATGCCAAAGAGATTAACTATACATGCATCAAGTTACTGTTATGATTTATGATTCACTTCATCTGTCCTATTATTACTATCTTATTCTAACCGAAAAATACTCAAATTTAGTTAAACCAGATGAGTAATAATGGATACGAAGAGTAAGAGATGAGTATCAATAATTAACCACAAAAATGATCATCCGTCCGCAGCGGGTAGGAGTTAATACGTCCACGAATGATGTGACATGTACCATAGATAAATATTAAATTTTTAATAAAATTTATCAGTTCTCATTCTCTTACTTTGATTTATTGATTATGGTATACCGTATATTTTAATATTATTCAATATAAAATAATAATAAAACAAAAATAAAAGTAACTTGTTTGTTGATGTGACATTGTCACGTCAGTAGCAGGCACGTTAAATTGTGCTCATTATCGACGGTAGAATGGTCCTCTAATTATTCATATATAATTATTGCATAATTAAAAGACACAACATAAGTGAACATGATATTGGACCTGTATTGCTGTAATGAATTGATTTACAAAGAGGTCTTGCCTTCTTGTATCAAGAATGGCCCAAACCTTGTCAAAATAGAACAAGAGCAAAACCAAAAATTCATCACTCATCAAATAATTCCAATATATATATATATAGTAACAGCAATCAAAATATAGAAATCCAAAGCCCAATTACAGCATAGAAAGGTCCTCAAAGACCACACAAGTCTTAGTTGAGAGAGTTATGATGTCCCTCATTCTAACTAAATCATTTGCATAATGTTAGTTAACTAAAATCTCACCCGCCTGCGTCAGACACAATTTAATATCTGCGACTGATATGACATATCATGTGGATAAATAATAAATTGCCCTCGACAAAGTGGATTAATTCAATCCTTATTTATCTACTCATTTTTTATATTCTCTTTCTCCACTCATCTACACACTTAAAATTTATTAAAACTCGGTCGAAAAGTAATGAGCAGATAATTGAGAGACTGGGGAGTATAACTACTTCAGTTTAACCACGAGTTTGTAAAATACAAATAGTAGAAAACAAAAAATTAGTAACTAACTTACTCAACCAAGAATTGAGTATTTGTGGATCTTTGCAAAGGATTGTATGAATGATTGAGTGGTTGAATTAATTAGAATGGGGCATTGTGAGCCACTCTACTCTACTCTACCTGTCAAGAAATTCTTGTCTTAAATTATGTGTTAGGCATGTCTAGTATTCTCTCCTCTTTAAGTAAATGCACAATCAATACTCATCCCATTATTTGATTCTTGACCCATGTCATGTGTGTTTGTCCAATCCCTCATTTTGCTTACTCAATTCTTCACCTTTAACCATCCTCTGTCGGTGGAAGATCTAGTCTTGGTGCTTTTACTTTTTTACCCTGATAGAATCAATTAATTATTCGTGTAAATAAGTGTGCAAAAGTCCCTATCATCGTTCGAAAACGAAAACCGAGTCAAAATCAGATCGGAAATGAAATTTAGTTCGGTTGTAAAATCATCCGGTTTTAGAAGTTTTGAAGTTTCGGTTTTTAATTTTCAGTTCGGTTTGTTCATTATTCTGGTGAACTGAATTACAGAAGCGTTATGTCGAGTTGAATAGTTTATAATAGCTCAAAGAGCAAAATTTTATTAGAGGACTATTTTTTTTTCTTTCGAGTTAGGTACATTAATTGATTCTTGTATCATGAAATGCGAGAAGCTTATTGGAAAATAATTCGGTGTAGATTCGATTTAGTTATAGCTTTTTTAGGCAAAAAAAATCGAACAGAATGCTTACAAGTGACCACTAAGTGTCATCGTACCGAATAATATGAAAATTATAGTGAATTTTGAACTCATAAATTTAGAAATTTCTTGGTCTCCACCAAACAAACAACTATGTTAAACTATGTTAATTAATTGACTAGTAGTTATAATCTAGTGATGATAAATGCATGGGACCCAATTCTAGTTCACTCTTTCCACATAAAATCTCATTTTCATTTTCTAAATAGTAAAAAAGAACAACAATGTACTAGTTCACACATCATAGCTATTCTAGCTAGAAAATATAACAAACTATATCTTATCATTGACTATTTGATAAGAGTAAAATAAATTTGGCATGGAGATACAATTTGCCTTGCTATACCAAAAAATCTCTCCAATTTCCTATACAATTTTTAAAATCACTCTCTATATTGAAGAAACCAGTTTCACGGTTGTCCTTGCAGTAGAACTTGATGTAACATCTTCTATTGCATGTAGTTTGGCGAAGACACCGACCAGCGGTGCTGTATTGTAAGTACAAGCCTCGGTTTGCACAAAATTCCCCCTTCTGTCAATGAACTCATCCTTGTCGTTGGGGCCACCCACGACGGCCCCAACGAGAAGGTTGGGATTAGGGTGTTGGCGGCCGTAATAGTGATCATAACCCTGAGTGCACCCCACAAAGACCTTACTATCCCTGAAGGGTTCCATGGATGCACCTCTATGGTGCACTTTCTGGGGGTATTTTTGTCCATAGCCAACCAAATAGCTCAATCCCATGGGATTGGACCCTAGGATGTAGGCCACCTGCGATTTGACCAATGAGAGGATCTCGTCGGGTCCCACGGAATTCGTGGGGCAGTCGAGTGTCTGATTGGTGGAACGGAGGTGGTCAGAGTAGACCGTTAGTGCGAAAACCGCGGTGGAGACGTACTGCATGTTGTTCCATTGGCGGGTGTAGAGTAAGCCCCCCGGAGTGCGTCGCACGTTAGTAGAGTTGTCAATGTTCATGTTCAAACAAGCACATATGTAGTGTTGTGCTTTAGAGGTGTATTCTTGGAGGATTTTCTTCTCTTCTTGGCTTCTTCCCTCCTTTGGCAACTGCAGTAGTTACAAACAAATTAACTTTTTGTCCAAAATTCTCTAAAACATGAGGATGATTTTTTTTTTAAAGATAAGTCAATGGATTATGTAATTTGCATACAATAGAGGGTGTGTTTTGTAACTTACTCAATTTAAACTTACATTGATAAAGTTTCATGGCAATCAAAAAATGTTTATTTTAGCTAGTGGAGTCAAAAAGAAGGATGTGAAAAGATGCTTATGATTTATGAAATGGGATAAAAGTTTCAAAGACCAAACACCCTTTATTTTGTAGCATTGAAATGTGTCAACAAATATTAATTACTTGTCCTCTCTTCTCCCCAAGCATGCACACTCATTCTAAATAGCAAATAGTACTACTATTATTGTTGGAGGATGGGTGAGAATTTAGGATAAAGATTCGGGAAGGTTGCGATCAAAGTCCTGAATTTTTCAGCGTCAGGATTAGATCAGGATTTTAATTATATTTATTAATTAAAAATACAAAAATGATATAATAAATAATATTAACTAATAATTATTTGAAAAAAATAATTTTTTTTAAAAATTATATACCATAATTTTGAATTTACCGGCCCTAAAAATCAATTAAAATTGGTATAAAATGTTAAAAAACAATTATATGACCTATTTGGTTGTGATGAACTATAATACTAAGTACAAAACTAAACTAAACCATATGAAATCGAAATAAAAAACAAATTAAATTTTGGTTGTAAAACATGGAGTGTGAGACACAAAAGTAAGACACTGAATCTCATTTGCAACCACCCACGTCCTACCTTTCTACTTTTTCTCCTTAATACCCGTACCGAACAGTAACGAAACAAAATCAATGGGACGAGACGAGATGTATATGGGAGGAGGGAGTGAAATTACCATAGAGGACAAGAGTTGAAGGCCAGCAAACTTAACATCCCAGCTGAATTCATTGATAGGCCAAGTGATCCCACCAAAGGAAATGGCATTATGAATAATATAATTGAAGTAGAAAATGTTGTCGGTGGCTTTGTACAGCCACACAGCTGCCCAAAGCAGCTCGTCCTTGTATCCACTCACCGACGTATAGTATCCCTTTGCCCCTCCTATACTCTTGTCATACTTTCCTCTATACCTATCCCCAAATTCAAACAACTGCAATCACAAAAACAATCATAAAAAGATCTTGATTAGATGGAAATGATTACTTATTCCATAAAGACCTGTGTATATAGAGATAATTTGTCAATGGATGGTGATCAAGACTTTTGAATTGTCGGGGCGTTACGGTTCTAGGAGCGTCTATTCGTGTCCTATTCAAAGTTTTCAGCTACTCGATCTCGAATTAGAAATTTGGGTATATCATTTTGGGTAGGGAACTCTGGTATCGGAAATTACTCGTGATTGGAATTACTTTATGTTCTCTTCTACTTCTCATTGTCAGTGGTCTGCTGAGCTTGGAGACCAGCAGATCGCTGACCACTATAATTAGGGTTTCCGGTAATACTTGATTTGTCGGTACTACCCGGGAAACCCTAGAAGCTAGTCCCAATCTTGAGCTTGTTTTGTTAAGCTTGAAATTTGGAAGTTAGGATACCTGAATCTAATCAAGTATCGAGTATTACCCAAAACCTGCTACTGCCCTAATAGAAACTTTTTAGGAGGCGTATATTACTAAGTGACATCAATAATTTTAATATCTGAATCTCGTCGAAGCCAACCTCCAATTTTTAAATAAATGCCTCAACTAACGAGAATTTGAAATTTTAGTCGTTGAAATATTTGGCTCGATTTTAATTGAAAGTAAGGAAATAAGGATGGTTCTTCAAAAAAATCACTAAATATTAGTAATATAATATTGAATAAATGAATTAAATTTGGGACTCTTGTATCTTATTGACCAAGAATCATTGTGACAATGAGATGTTATTGCTTTCTTCTACAAATAAATGAGAATTATGATACTATACTTTTATTGTCAAGTTCGTTTTTTACAACATATTCTGATTATGACATTAAAAGCATTCCCTAGTTCTTGACAAGTTGTTGTCCTTGTTGTAATCAAATACAATCACAATTTCATTGCAATACTTGTTCACTTCAATGTCAATCTTTTATGATGAGAAAATAAATAAATATAACAATCAATTTTGGACAAAAAAGTTTTAACATAATATCAAATTTATACTAACTTTTGAGATACTATCAAGAATGGATACCACTAAATATAAATAACTTAGCTATATATCAAATCAATTTGTCGAAAATGTATTTTGATAATTTTAAATCGATGTGAAACCTAAAATCAACTCAATTATCCGGGACTTAATTCCGGTCTAATATAATTTCATCTTATCTTATTTTATTTTATAAAAAAACTCTAAATCTTAAAAACACCCACAATTATTAGGAGTGTGCTCTATCACTAAGCTAATAGCTCATGGTGCGGTCTCACTAATCAGCTTCTCTAATGACAACTCAATAATATAATACTAGAAAATTGAGTCGATTCTAAATTCGATATCGAGTTATATACAAATGAAATTTTATATATATACCAATATATTAGTAAAACTATTGAGTTAATTAGTGTACGTAAATTGACCTAACGATAGAATTTTCCGTAACACGGTCTGTAAAATTTAATATATTCACCTATAAAATTTGAAAAACCTATTCAACTAGTGGCATTTAACAAATGACAATTCCTATTAATTGTTAAGAAAAAGCCAGACAACCAACCTATTTTTCGAAAGCATACTTGCCTCTCAACTACTTGTTTTAATTCCATTTACCCACGTCATCCTCTTAATTACCATTAATTAATTATCATTATTATTTTAATCAAAACTTATATCAACAATTCAAGATTACGTCAAGCCAATAAAATAATTATTAAATAAAAACAAAAATTAACCTAAACTAACAACCTCATTAACCAACTTTACCTGCTTTGCATGCACCAACAAAAGGTGGGAATAGTGTGGGTTTGTTCTCCTAAACACAACCGCTGCCGCCGCCATCGCCGCCGCTGTCTCCGCCGCCACCTCCGACCCTGGATTCTCCTTGTCTAGCTTATATGCTCGTCGCGACGTCGTCATGTCCTCCGGCCGCTGCCAGCACAAGTGGTCGGTGTCGCCATCGCCCACCTGATCCACATATATACATTTACTTAATTAACTATATAATGAGAAAACACTCACCCGCTCGCGGCAGGCGAGAATTAATACGTCCGCGAACGATTTTGCATGCAATATAAATATTATATTTTAATAAAAAAGTAAGTAATTCTCATTTTAATTATGATATGATTAGAGTTTATTGATTATAGTACTCCCTCCGTCCCAATAAGCATGGCACAAAACTTTTGGGCACGGTTATTAAGGATAGTGTATAAAGTAGTGTAAGAGTGATAAAGGTGGTAGGGTCCACACCTTTTTAAAGGGATAAATTTTGCTATTTTAGGAAAGTGCCAAGCTTATTGGGACATCCCAATAAGGGAATTGTGCCAAGCTTATTGGGACAGAGGGAGTATAATTTAATATTATTCAATATAAAATAATAAAAAAAAGTATGGTAACTCATATGTTGACGTGACATTATCACATCAACCTTATACACGTTAAGTTATGTCAATCTCGCGGGATGGAAGAGTCCTGTGAACAAACCTAACTTTTTTTTCTTGAAAGGGACATTTAATTAATTAATTAAGTACTTATATTTGGTATAGCAAACACATTTACTTTCTGCTGTCGGAAACCGACACAACTAAAACTCACCTCCTTAATTTCTCCTGCGTGATTAAAGGATTTAGTATACTTTTCTTTTATTACTTCGATTAATTGATTTAAATATTTCAAAGTAATTGGGCACACTCTAAAAGTTGAAAAAAAAATATTAAAATACTTACTCGATCCATTCTCTTTTAAATATCCCTTTTTAATATTTTAATTTTTTCTAATGTGTTCTATTTTAAAATATAGACTAAATTATATCACATATTATTCCTATTTAACATTCTTATAATTTGAAAATAAAAATATGTGAATAAAATAAGTTTATAGCACCATACATGTAAATTTTATACTTTATTGGTATATGTAATTAGATGGAATTGGATCCATCAAAAAATAAAGAGTACACAATTTTGGAATTTTTTAAAATTTGTAACATTTGTAATTAGTTGGAATGTAATTTTAGATTTTAAGCCTCATAAATAGTTATAGTGATAATTTAACCAATATACAGTATTGGTCATAATTGATTTTACTGAGATTTTTAGAGAAAATTAATCACTAGCTAAAATTATCAAAAACATTAAATAAGTAGCCTCTAAATCAACTTTATATAAAGTTTGGTTTTAAATGAATCGGCATAAAATAAATTTATAATGTTAAAATTGTGTATTTGCATTATTTTAATTAATTAATTACCTGAGCCCATAAAACATTTGGATGAGTATGTGCTTTAATGAAGTAATCAGTTCCCCACTTGATGGCTTGAAGGGCATGCCGGAGCTCGCCGGCGGCAGCGATCTCTTGCCGGAACTCGATAACCCCCCATGACAGCATCGTCACCGTGAACGCCATCGGAAGCCCGAATTTCACATTGTCGCCGGCATCATAATACCCTCCCACTAAATCCACCTATACATTCAAAAAAATCTCGAGTTCAAATTTCATCACCAATATATCATTATTAATTAATTTAATTATATCGTCACCGGTAAAAAAAAATCAACAAATACGCACATGCATTAAAAAATAAAAAGATCTCGAGTTCAAATCTCATCACCGATATATCATTATTAATTAATTCAATTATATCGTCACTATTATATAAATAAATAATAAAAAGTTGTCGAGTTCAAATCTCATCACTTCTATATAATTATTAATTAATTTAATTATACCGCCACCGTTAAAAAAAATTAACACGTGCGCATGTATATTAAAAAATAAAAAAATCTCGGGTTCAAATTCCGTCGCTGATATATCATTACTAATGACATCGTCGCAGATTGTAAAAAAGAATAAAATATGTCATACGTACCCCTTGTTCGAGTCCATCGGTGAGGGCGGAGTGGTGGCGCCACGTGAGGCGTTGGTCGTAGGGGAGGCGGCCGGAGCGCTGCGCCTCGAAGTAGAGGAGGCTCTTCGAGAGGGCGTCGCCGTAGTCGAAGAGACGATCGGACGAGGACGAGGACGAGGACGAAGAAGAAGAAAGAGTGGGAAAGAGGAAAAGAATAGCTGTGGTGAAGAATTGTTGGAGAGGAAAAGGGTTAATGCAGCATTGCCTTTTCTTCCCCATTGAATGCTGCTTTAGCTCTTCCTTCTTATTTTCACCTCTCTCTCTGCATATATATCACTTTCTTTCTTTATTTCCTCTTTTATTTTTTTGTATTTTGTTAAAAAAATTGTAGAGCATGCGAGGCACGTGACGGTCGGAAATCATGCATGAGGTTAGATTTTTATTGAATTGTTTTTATTTTTGGATTAAAATTTATTTTGGTGTTTGCTTTAGGGAAAATGGTAGATGTACTTTTGTTCCAACTTTTGTGTCTCCTTCCATGTTTATTTGATGTTTTTCTTTTTTTTGTCCAATTAATTATTTAAAATGGAGACAAAATTTTAATTTAAAAATAAAGGAAAGAGAATGAAATGCGTGCAAGAAAAACATTTTAATTGTGTTTTATGAGAGTGAGTTATTCTAATTATTATCACATTTTAATATAGTATGAATTGGTTTAATTATGCTTGTATTAAAAGAATTGCAATTAATTTATGATTATATTAAATATGGCTAATTCATTGTTCCATTAAGGATATTTTAGTTTAAAAACTATTTATTCTGTTTTATTGTTCTAGAATTAGGGTAGTCTATTTGTCTTCTAATTTTTGTAGTATATATTACTTAGGCTTCATTATATGTAATTATTTTTATTTTAAAATAGATTAACAATGGAACACCTGATAAATGATACAATCGCTGGGTGTTGGTAACAGATTATAAATGAACCGTAATTGGCAATTTTCAGAACATTAATCATTTTTCAAGGTTCTATTTGGAACTGTAACTATATAGAGAAAAATGCAATTTTGATTTAAAAGGTTCGAAACCGTAAACTGTCAGTTATTCAACATTTCTTTGAATAAGATATAAAAAAAATATTTTTCTACATCTAATTTAATTTTATATAGAATTATTGTTAAAACTCATAAAATTATATTTTAACATGTAAATTCATGTTAAAATACATATTTTACAAGACGATTATAAAAGAGTTAGCGTTTTGGAACCAAACCAGTAGTTCGACATTAAAACTGCCTTGAACGTCTCCGATTTTGAACCGTAAACTGTAATAACCACGATTTGTTTACGATTTCTAAACCGTGAACTAGTAGTTCAGTTAAGTAAACAGCAAACACCTCCAATAGCAACTGATATTAATATTACTATTGAATTTAGCAAAGGAAAATCTTGATTCTTACAGCAATTGAGTGGGGCCACTGGTAGTGGTAGATCTGTGGATGTGAGAGTGTAAAAGATTGACCTAAATAGTAGTCTTCCCTTATTTAATGTCATGTGTAACGCTATGTAAGTTTCATTTTCATGTGCAAAAAGTGAATTTTTTTGAAAAGGGAAAAAATTCGAATTCTTAACATTGTGGGGTTGTGGCGTTCCTTTCACAAATTTGAATTTTCAAATGTCACTTCATTTAATTTTAAATACATATTAATATATATATATATACTTGAAAATGGCATATCTGTAGCATCCAATTAATGCCCATTTTTCCCTTGTGGGAAAAAAAAGACTATATATATATTTTTCATATATATTATAATCATGTTAGAAGATGAAATTAGTGTGAGTGCTGTTCTTGCACACTAAGGAGTGTCCCAATATTTTTTACTATAAAAATTATAAAGTACTTATAGTTTTAATCAAGCAAGGTCAAAATTAATGAAATGGAATGAGTAATTGATATTTTGAAGAGTAACTTTTTAAATCGGTTATACATTAGATTTTAAAGATTATTGAAGATTGAGCATAGATAGTTCGAATCTGAGATCTTAGTTTCGGACATTAATCTAAGATTATATTGTTTCAATAATCGAAAATGTAGTCATGTTGTCGATTTCAGACACCAATTCATGTCATTTGAGAGAAATTGGGGGTTTAGAAAGAAATCATAAAAAATTGAAAGATTGTGTATTTCTAGTGTTAAATTTAAATCTTTTGATAGAAAGAAAATTAATTAAATAAATAAATAAAAAGTTGTATATTTTGTTAGCATATATCCACTTTCTTATTGTATAAGTAGTAGAGTTGGTTTGAGCAAAGATATAAATAAAAGCATGAGACAATTGAAAGGAGTGAATAGGAGGGTATAAAGATTATAGAACATGTTGGTAACTGGCCTAACTTAACGTGTTTGTGACTAATATGTCAATGTCACGTCATGCCACATAATGAGTCACTATGATTTTTGTTTTTATTGTTTATTATTATTTTATATAAAATAAATATTAGTTTATATCACAATCAATAAATCATAGTCAAAAAATGAAAATTAATAAACTTTTATTAAAATTTTATAATTTATCTAGACGTGCACGTTAAATTATGTCTGCCCCAACATTTTAAATGAAATTACCATATAAGAATTGGGCTGAAATATAATTAAGACTTTAGAATTAATCATACTTCAAGAACGTGTTGATGAATTTTGAAGGAATAGTTAAAGAAACTCTAACTCTCATTTTTAATTACCTAAATAAAGAAGAAGACAGATAGTAGTTTAGTTCTCCAAAATTAGATATAATAGGATGAAGTAATGGTTGTTGATTAACTAATAACAACCTAGAATTAGATTATTATAAGTACTAAAGATTTGAACCATTTTAAAGTAGGTTAGAGTGAGATTGTTTTAGGACACTAACCCCACCACCCTTTAATTTTACTTGGATTTTTATAATCCAAATCTTGTTTGTTATAATGTGGGAAGTGGGTCTCTTACTCTTTTTTCTACTTTAAACAATTTGACCACTATTTTTAATTTATCTCTTTAGTGTAAGAAAATAAAGTGAATAAACACAAAAGAGCAGAAAAGGGTCCAAACATGGCTAATATTCAATATCCTTTTTTAATATAATCATGCACATAAGATGCAAGATTTCATAATAGTAATCATTAGCTTATATACCCTTAATATTAATGTTAAAGATTTAGAAATGGGTAATAATTTTAAAAAGTTGTGTTTAATTCATGATGTAGTAGATTATTGGAGAATAATATAAATTTACCCCAAATAAGAATTTCAAAAATCAAAACTGCTATAGTTTAAAAGAGAAAAGATATTGTCTGTTGTCTCATCAAGAAAATACAAAAGACATATTTTTAAGATGAGATGAATGTCATATGTCTATAAATTTTTAAGTAATAAATAATTAATATTAACCCACATAATTCTTACTTCTGGCAACTATTGAATAACTATCCAGAATTTTCACTCCTACTTAGGTTGTAAACAAACAGAACTACCACTCCTACTTAGGTTGTAAACAAACAGAACTACCGTATATATATTATTCAAAATTTGGCTCGAAAAAAGTTTGTTTCGAGCACGGCTTGATAGTAAATGAGCTAAGTTCGAACTTGATACTTATATTGAATCAAGTTGAAGTAAGGCAATGTTCGGCTCATTAAGTTCACAAAGATGTTCAGGTTCATCTATTCACGAGCATGTTGCCAAACATGTTGACAATCCTTCAATCGAACCTCGCCTCAAGCTAAAATAGCTAATTTACTAAAATAAAAATTTTATACGAGCTCAAGCACAAAGTCTGAGCTTGGTTTGAATTCGAGTTTGAAAACTGTTAACATGAATATTAAATGAATCGAACTTCAGCTCAAGCTTGAAAATAATTTTTCGAGTAACTCACGAGCCGAGCCTGAACAACATGTCAAGAGCTTGAGTCAAGCTCGAGCCGAGATAACACGATCTAATATGTAGGCTCGGCTCATTCGCAGCCCTACCTGCTTATAAAACTCACCACATCTGTAACAGATTGTGATAGAAATAGAACTAAAACTATTGTCAAATAGAGATAACATTCAGAATGAATATACAAGGAGAATGGATCTCTCTTAACCACACTAAATCAATCAAGCTTTACTTAATAGCCAACATGAAAATTGAACATCGATACGTTCTAACGGTTCCATCGAAGTCACATAGCGTAATTTCAAATCTAGAGTTAATTCATATCGCATCACAAAACACCAGATATAGCACTAATTAAAAGCACCTCCAGTTTGGTGTAGCATGGCATCTATCTCGTCGCCATCCTCCATATCGAGCTGCAAAAGAATGACGATTAAAAGTTGGGGCATTAAAACATCAATAAGCTCAGTTGAATATCAACATTCGCAGGGTAAAGGGGGGTGTTTGTGTGTCAGCAATGAAGGACTGAATCAAGAAGTGTGAGAGAAAGAGAGAAATGAATCGAGAAAA
This sequence comes from Leonotis leonurus, assembly GCA_026898415.1. Classification (NCBI taxonomy): domain Eukaryota; kingdom Viridiplantae; phylum Streptophyta; class Magnoliopsida; order Lamiales; family Lamiaceae; genus Leonotis; species Leonotis leonurus. The sequence goes on along the minus strand of JAPKLX010000016.1, from coordinate 3,882,147 downwards.
TGCCTCATCAGGAGTCTGCTCTGCCCTGAGACGACGCCCATCAAACAGAAAGGCGATGGAGTTGAGATCCACAGATTGCCGATCACAATAAGCATTCATCAGTTTCTTAAGCTGAGTGCTTCTTTTAATTCTGAAAAATACTTCATTTCCATCCTACACAAAGAATCCAGATTAAAGAAGTAACAAGCACCGTACACTGAACAAGGCACGAGCTCAAGGAAACACGCCAAGATCGAGTAATTGTTGTATATCTAACAAGTAACACCACAATCGAGAAACTAAAGAAACTTAAGTTCACACTAGTTGTATTTATATAGATAGTTTCAATTTTGCCTCCCATAACAGATAAACCGAACAACTCAAGCAATTCATTACATGCATACTAGAAAAACTTTACATCTAAAATTACCACAGTCCGATTTTCAAGTAGCAACCTTCTAACTTCATGCGTTAACTGATGTGTGATAGATGCTTTGTTTTCACTTACAAGTTCTCATTTTTCAAATTATGAAGGCACAGACAAACATACAGTTGAAATCACTTCGAATTACAACCTCCGTCCTACTAATAATGACCCTTTGTTTTTTCCACGAATACCAAGGAACACTCAATAATTATATACTACACAAAAACCAATAAACATCCCATGTGTTAATTTTTACTCAAAAAAATGAGTCATTATTAACAGAACATCCCAAAAATGAATATGACTCGTTATAACCAAGATGGAAGGAATATAAACCAATCTTCTAGAGTAAGCCCGTGTTTGATATGGGCATCGAAAAATTGTACCACTTTCCCTAACCATTATAATTTTCTACATCAACAAGATCATGTACGCACTAGGCACAAACAAGCTTACAATTAAAATTAGGAGGTTCTTCTAATGAGTGTTCTCGTTTCTACTAACAAGTTCTAATCTTTTACATCTTAATATATGCAGGCACAACAATACCAATGAAAAAAATTATGCAGAAAGTGAGTAAAGTACATCAAACACAAGCACCAAAAAACAAACAAGCAAGCATCAACACGAGCAATTTCACCCCTAATGTTCTAATTTTGCATTCCAACACTAATCATAGCCACAAATCGGTAAGAAGGAGCAGCCATAACAAAGAAATCACAACAAAAAACAGTAAACCCTAACAAAAGAAACCCAAAAAATGATGAAATCGAAAGTAGAGAGAAGAGGTTGTTCACCTGGCCTTTGACTTTGAGATTGATGTGTCCGGACTGATCAGCACCGGGCTTCTTATCTTCTTCTTGAACGACAGTTGACATTATCACACTCTCCTCCGCCTTCTGTTTATTCTTCTTGTGTTTTTCCTTTTCTCTAATTTAAAGAAACATGGATTTTTCTCTTTTTTTTTTCCGGACAAAAAATAAATTATGAGTATTTACTAGTCTTTATTTCTTTTAAAAATAGTTTACCATCTACTAATCTTGATTTATGTTAAGAAATACTCTTTCTATTTCCCTAACAAGTGTCCTATAAGAGAAAATTTTATCCCAAGTGGTTCATTACAAAATTCAAGAATAAGATAATACTAAAGATTCTATTTTATCCTTTTAATCATTTGAATACTTTTTATATTTTCAACGTAATAATTAGGAACAAAGAGTGTAACTTACATTGTTATCTTGATATTTGAGTTTACTAGTTGGGGACATTTAACAGAGGATGGAGGGAATAAAGCACGCTTAATGAGTGATAGGTTTTGAATTTGAGTATTTCCTAATGCGATTTGTTGAAGCACATATTAAGTATGTACGTATTTCTTTTTTTGTTTTGCACATATTCGAGAAACAGGATGATATTAATGTAATTCAATTTTTTTTTTTTTAAAAGAAGTACGAGGATGGGTGGTGAAATGTCGTACTTTATGCATTCGATACATGAGACATGTGTCGAGGACTCGAGAAGCGAATAGCACGACACGAGTTCTTCAAGTTCGGATTGAAACTTGGCTTTCGTGGCTGCTTCATATTGTAAACTTTGGTTCTTATTAGTCTATGAATTTGATTCGGTTTAAAGAAAAAAGAAAGATAGGATTACGAGTATTAGTAAATTAACTTTATTCGAACATCGGCTGATAAAAACATGTTCCATATTCACTGATTTAATAAGTGAATCAAACTTTAACTTCAAACCAATCTCACATCTTTTCAAGTCAAACTCAGAGTCTGCATAATGATATTCACATACATGTTCATCTAGAATTTGAAGAAGTTGAGCTTCAAATAGATAAAGAATATATATATATATATATATATATATATATATATATAGGGAGTGGTTCTAATAAAAAGAGACATTAAAGTATAAAATAGGAAATGATCTGGGCCATTAGATCAACACCATCCGACGGCCATGATTAAAACAAAAATCGCGCCATTATATATAAATAAGGTTATTTTCGTAAAATTTGAAGTGGGCAGTTATGCGTTCAAAATACAATGCATTTCATAGTTAAATACAATGCATAATTCGGTCAAATGCAATGCATAACTCAAATTACATTTTCACAATGCATTTCATAGTTAAAAACAATGCATTTTTCGGTCAAGATCTCAACCGTCCGATCATGAAAATCTAAGGCCCAGATCATTTCCTATTTTATACCTTAATGTTCCTTTTTATTTGAACTCCATCCTATATATATATATATATATAGGAATGATATGTTGTGCTCCTTTTGTGGGCGTCTAAGTGAGCGACCGCTAAGGCCACATCATTATTCCTAACTTTCTCTTCCTTTTCTTTTATGATTTCTTATTTATTTTGCATTATTTTTAAATTTCTATTTAGTAATTATAATTTTAAATATTCAAATAATTATTTTTTATTGCTTTGTCATTTTATACTTATTTCAAATTTAAGCATTTTAATTATGTGGCAATGTCATACATCAACATACAAGTTATTATAATTTTTATCTTTGATTATTTTGAATTGAATAATATTAAACTATACCCTAATCAATAAACCCTAGTTAAAAAGTGAAAAATTAATAATTTTTTATTAAAAAATTATCTTTTATTTACGAAGCATGCCACATAATTAACGGATATATTAACTCCGTATGCTGTGTGTAGATAATCATTTTTATTTAATCAATATTCAAATGCTCATGTTTTTAAATTTAAAAAATTTAATGTGTAGATTAAATTTATTACTCATATACGAGACATAGTTAAAAATAAAAAAAAATAAAAAAGAGCATGTCAAATTGTAGAATGTAGAAACAATAAGTGAATTATTAAGTGCGAAGAATATAAGTAAATATGTACAGATGAAGTAATTTTAAATATATTAAACAACAGGAGATTTGAAAGAGTGACGTGTAGTCGCTCAGCAATGTCGCTTAGGAAGGTCGCTCAGCATATCAAAATCGTATATATATATATATATATTAATTCAAATAATTTAATAATCACACCTTTTTAACGAGCTCCGAAACTCGAATTAAAGCTTTAACTCAAATGCATGAAACCATGCTTTGAAAATTATGATCATCTAATGAAAAGAATATATACAAGCTATGCTATAACATCAAGACTTAGAAATCAAACTTAATCTTGGACATCAACTTCTTCCCTAGGCCAACATTGGTGATCAGTTTCAATCTAATTCTCTTGCCCATATCACTAAGCAAAAAAAGAGGTTTATAAAATAAAATTCAATAAAAGTAGCATAATTGTAACAGTTTTATAAACCTATTCTTCCTAGCTGATTTGGATCATAATATACCCTTTTCTGTTGGCATTACCAGCAAGTATCTATTGAAAAGATTAAAAAAAACTATTATAATGCATGTCACGTCAATAAACAACCATCAAATGAATAATTTACCAATCTCCTAAACAACCATTTTAACTAGCAGATAATGAACTAGATCCAATCATCAAAAATATACGGCAGAGAATGAATATACAAAGAAAATGAACAAAACCAGTCGAATTGAATGAAGCAAGTGCTATTACTCAATAACAACCACGAAAAGTTAACATAGATACGTTCAAATGAAGCCGTAGCCACGACAGTAAATCAAGAGTTAATTCATGTTACAGCTAAAAACGCCATATCTAACATTAAATAAAAGCACCTCCAGTCTGGTGTAACATGGCGTCTATCTCGTCCCCATCCTCCATATCAAGCTGCAAGAGAACGACGATCAAAACTGTTGAATCAAGAAAGGTAAGACAAAGAGAGGACTGGATCAAGATTATACCTCATCTGGAGTCTGCTCAGCCCTGAGACGACGCCCGTCAAACAGAAAGGCAATCGAGCTGAGATCAACAGATTGCCGATCACAATAGGCATTCATCAGTTTCTTAAGCTGAGTGCTCCTTTTGATTCTGAAAAATACTTCATTCCCATCCTACACAAAGAATCCAAGTTCAATATTTGTAGCACATGTCCTAGTGTGAAATGTAAATAAACTAAAATCAAGGAGGAACAAGATCAGAAACAACCAAAATAATCGTTACATATGCCCAAATCCCAATATAGAATAAACACCACATCCAACACAAAAGATTTCTAAGTCAAAAAACATAGCTTCCACACCAGTTATGGAGATCATCCGTTTCGATTCTGCCTCCAAAGATACAGCACATAAAACAACACACTTAAGCAAATAAACTCGCAGCTCCAAGCCTCCGACTGCGAACAATTACTCCTACTTTCAAGTCACAATACAATATTCAATCCTTTAAATCATTGTTTCTCTTTTTCACTTGGAGTTCATAATTTTTTAAGACATACAGAATATATGGCAGAATATTTACCATCATAGACGAAATTAAATTGCATATAACAACACAACACACATAGCCAATTCCACAAGCAACTTCGATCCTTTTTTCTAATTCTACAGTCCCTCCCTCCCTAAACATAGTCAAAAATAGGTAAAGCAGAAACAAAACAACACAAAAAATCAGAAACAAACAGTAAATCGCAACATCAAGCATCGCAAAAAGGTGATAAAGAAAAACCCTATCGAAAACCTCAGGCAATCAAAACAAAATCAGAAGCAGAGAGAAGAGCAACACCTGGCCTTTGACTTTGAGATTAATGTGGCCAGACTGATCACCACCAGCAGGCTTCTTGTCTTCTTCTTGACCTGGAGTTGACATATCCACTCTCTGAAACGCCGCCGCTCCTTCTTCTTCGTCTCTCCCTCTGCGTTTTAGGTGTTTCTATTTACTGTTTTATATAAACAGAGATTTAAATAAATAGAATGAAAAACAGATATTTTTTTGAAGTATAAAATAAAGGAATTCTGGTTAGGGATAAATTCTCCTTGCGTGGGATATTAAATCGACGGCTGAGATGCGTTCCTTTCTCATCCAACGGTGATGAGGCGAAGAGTCGGGGTTTACTTTAGGTGGAATAATTCGTCTCTATCCCTAAATAAAATGCGAATCAGTTCGGTCTTTGTTTGGTTTGTAATTTTATGTTTTTTTTTTTTTAATTTGCAAATTTTAATTTCTCCACTATGAAATTTTGAAATCGAATGAGATTCTCTATTATTTAATCGTGTAATATTTTATGTTATATTAATACGAGACTTACACATTTTATATTTTAAGAGATATATTTTATATGGGATAATTACAAGTTTCAAAATACTTTAATCTTATTTGAGGTTCCACTAAAGAAAACTCATTTAGAGCTTAGTTTAATAATAAACAAGCTGAATCCATATTTTCGAGTTTGATATTTTTATCGAACCGAGCTAAAGTACAATTACAAGTTTGAACTAAATCATGCTTGGATCGCTGAATACATTGAATATGTCTGAATTCGTTTGTTCATGAACATATTATCGAGTCTATTCGCGAGCTTTCATGAGCATTATATAAGTACTTCAAACCATGGTTTTAAAAGGCGTACTCGAGGCGCGCCTCGGTACGTCTCGGGTAGAAATCGCCCTTGAGGCAGCGCCTCATGTGTGTTTGCGAGGCTTACGCCTCGAGGCTTATCGAGGCGGTCGAGGCGGCTGTGAGGCGGACGCCTCATCCATGGACAATTTTGTGATGTTTTTTCTTGTTTTGGGCTGAAATTAATGGGCAATTCTATGGGCTTTTTATAATTTAATACAATTAGTGATGGGCTTGACCCAATATGATAAATTAAATAATTAAACAAGTAAATAATAATAAAATTAAAACAAGGGTTTGGAAATTAGATGCATCGCTCATTGTAATTATCTTTAATTTCTGTAATTTAATATAATATCTTTAATTTCTGATTTTCTGTAATTATTTTTAATTTCTGTATTATATGTAAATATAATATCTGTAATTAAGGTTTAATTATCTGCTAATATAATTATATATTTATATGTTAAATTGTTAATAATTAATATAATTATCTTTAATTTCTGTAATTAATTTTAATTTCTGTAATTATATGTTAATATAATTATGTAAATATGTAATTAAGGTGACAAGGTGTAATTATACGTTTTTATAATTATGTGTAATTTCTGTAATTATGTGTAATTATATGTTAATATGTAATTAAGGTGTAATTGCACTTTTAATTCATGAACATTTAATATTAAGAAGTTAAATTTGAGATTTTAAAGACTTATAACTTGCATGAGACTTTATGTTTATGTTTTTATGATATTAGATATGATTTTGTGTGATTTTATTATTTACGCCTCGAGTATACGCCTCGGTTCGCCTTGAGGCTTACGCCTCGCGCCTCTATAAAAAAACGCCTCGAGGAGAAAAACGCCTTTTAAAACCTTGCTTCAAACTAAAATAGCTAATTTAATAATTGAAACTAACCACAAGACCTTCACTCAATGTTTTACAAGGCACAATTTTTCCTCAATTCAATTCACACCACAATAGACAACAATGAAATATATTCCAATTTACAACATAGAGCATACATAAATTGTGGATGTCTATTCAATCAAACACATCTATCTACTCCTACATCTAGTCTTCTACCATTGTCCGGCATAGTCGAGGCTCTTACCTCAAGCGAGCAACGTACTTCTTCCTAAATCGTGGTTGCTTACCTTTGATAGTTTCTTTTGATGCTACCTCGAGCTTGGAACACGACAATGTTGGGAAACGTAGAGGAATTGAATTAGTTTAGTTAATGATGTGCTGAACGTCGAGGCCTAGGTGGTAAATACAGAGCCTCACCGCAGTCGATTGGAGTATGCATAAGAGGATTCCATCTGTCGAACACTATTCTGCCACCTCGGCCAATCCTTCCATGGAAGCTAAATGGACGAACGCGTGAGTCATTTGCAGTTGAAGGATCTGATGGAGGTGTAATGCCAGCAGCTGCTAGTTTATCTGGATGCAGCGGCTTTGTGAACATCATAACTGGCTCGTTCGGATCCTGCAGAAACATGTATAACCATTTTCAAGCTACACAAATGGTACGTATAAAATAGATGTGTTCTCCTTATAGGGGAGGAGAGTAAGGGTAACGTCTCACTAGGGCAGAAGAAGAAAAGTTCTTACCAGCTTAGGAAGCCGAACGTGAGGAACACGCCTTACAACCTCTCTCCTCATGTTCCGTGAATGTACGGTTACAAGCTTTGGTTCAGTGAAGTGTGAGTGCTGGACAGCAGGAGATCGACTTGGTGGACAACTGTTAGCCACATCATCAGAATCAAAGTACTCGTCTTCACTTGAACCCACTCTGCTGGGAAAGGACGGCAATCCAGGTATGGCCAAAGAGTCCTCGAGTAGCTCAGTTTCGTGCTGCAATTGTATCGATGACAGGAGTTCAAAGGAATCATTCAAAAGCACAAAAATCAACAAGACACATCAATGTACAAACCACAAAGTAATGGAGGTTTCTCTAGAATCGGGTGATTTGAGATCAGAAAAGTAGTTCTTGATTTACGAAATTTTAGTATGTTATTCTGACTTAGAGAATCTAAATTTGTTCTGGTAAACCATAGAACAGGGATCGGTTAGTGTACACAAAGCAATGATGCTCGAACAATAACAATCATTATAGCATAGGATAGTTGACCATCAAAAGTAAACTTCCACAGTAGAGAAAAGTTTTAAGATGAGACGTCAATTTGTGGGAAACCTAGCCTTAAGTTCTCCAAAACTAATTCAAGAGATATATAAAGGTAGCCATTTTCAATGAACAAATACTAGCACAGATAGTGGTGCAAACCTTGTACTTCATCTGAATTCTTTGAAGGGTGATCTCACTCTCAACAAGTTCTCGTTTCTTCTCTTCTCTCTACATAGAACATACAGCAAACAAATGGACAATAATCATCATTAAGCATGTTCATAAAAATCATATGAAGCAGGAAGCTTATTACCATGAGCGGCAGTACCTGGATTAAAGCCTCAAGAATAGTCTTTGCCTGATCGAGGTTGCGCCTCACCTGGGGAAGTGAATAAAAACAAAACCAAGTGAAAAACCACATCACAATGGACATTCTCTCACAACTGATTACAACTGGCTTTTCCACAAAATGTCTTTCAATTCATTCATAAATGGTGGAGTTCATGGAGCAAGAAATTAACCATGCAGATATTATAAATGGTAGAGGAATATGGGCAACAAGAGCCAGAGCAGAAATGCAATATACATTGGTTTTAGCTACCAAAAATCATTGGCTCGAGTGAAAAAAAAAAAAGACTTTGACATAGAATAATCTACTGAAAGTATATCAATTCTCATAATGTATCTGAATGATCCAAAATGTATTGCAGCATGATTTAGAAAACAGCTAAGATGGCCTACATCATATTCATATCAATATGAAACTGCTTAATCTGGTTATGTACAGCTTTGTTTCTCTAGCAATTAGGAAACTGATCTGTGCATTTGATTAAAAAAATTGTTTGGGATATCATTCCTCAGTGGTAGATTTTTTCCCAGCTAGAAACAAGAGTGCTTAACACTGTCAGACTAATATCAAAAGTACTTGTGTAGCAAAAGCTTTTCAAATAGACAATGTGATTTCTTACGCGTGGTTTTGAAAATCTATTAACTATTATCCACTCACTATAGATTCTTTATAGACTACCAAGCAAATGATATTGGGATAAATCAAAATTGAAAGTTGGACTGGAAGCTTGGATCACCTGGCGAAGCTTTTCAAATGATTGTACATTGTTTTCCCTCCTTTGCATCTGTCCAAAGACAGGCATGAGTTCAACAAGCATATCTAAAAATGTGCAAACTGTTTCGAAGAAAAAATACACACCCTTCGCGTGTGAAGCTTATGAGTTTTCTCCCTTGGCCTAAACACATTATATGGATTTGTGTCGTTGGATGGCGGGGGCGGCTGTAAAGCAAGCACAGAACAGTTATAACAGCTTAAAGTAAGTAGACTAGGAATAAAAACCCATTTACATAAGTAACATAACTAGGGTAAAAGCTACTGAATGGTTGTAAAGTTCAGCTACAAAAGGTAAAAGGTAATGGACTAGGGTTAATTTACTGATGAAACAACACGATTTTACCAGCATCCAGGTTGGGATAAGATACAAAAATGGAACAAGTTTATATAGATCCCTTTCAGTTGTACAAAAGAGCAGGCAACAATTGCAATGCTAGAGTATCATATCTTAATCCCGGCAGGTAATAGATACAAGGTGATTGTTTATTGGATATAGCTTAATGTGTGCATGTAATTCGAGTCCAATGTACATTGCCTATTATTTTACCAACAATCAAATATGGTTAACTATACGTCTTTACATTACCAGAATTTTAAAAATAATATTAGTTATAGTAGTAATAGTATAAAAGTAAGAAATACGACTAACCTGCAATCGTCTAAGGACAGGTTTTTGCCACCGCTCACGCTGGCAGAGATAAAGATGGAAACAAAGGCAAGTTAAACGAAGTCATCATTTCAAGCTAAACCTTGCACTTTAAGGGGAAAGAGGGTTATGAACCAACAAGCTGATATGAAACAGAAAATACAACCACTTGTAAACTGAAATTGCCAGTTGAAAACATTTCTATTTTAGAGTGATTTTTAGGACTAATTATAATAAAAATCTATACTCACGCGTCTTAAAAAACAAGTTAGGGGACAAAGTGAGAATGCAAAATTACCAAATCCAACAGCATGATCACTGTTTGTACATTTTTCCACAAATAATGTTTTTTTGTACATTTTGCAGAAGGCATAAGAAAGTATCAGATGGGTTATTGAATGTATAGAAGGGAAAAAGAACAAGAGAGTAAAATCTCAGAATATACAATGAATTCATAGAATCTTTCCCTCACCTTTTCTTTCCAGTAACTATAAATAGACCGGAAAACTCCATACTCGATTGATAGTGATTGCAATGCCTAACATGTGAGTTGAAAATATATTAGGGTCTTAAAATTAATGGCAAAACATGTCAATGAAATAAGGAAGGACGAGAAAAGCATGCTTAATCCAAATATAGTTAAAAACTACAAACTACTTCCAATACTCAGATAGTCAGATTTGTACATATATATATCACCATTACATCATTAAAGCAGATGAAATGCAACCACGATCACCATTTCAATACATAAGAAAATACAAACAAAAACAACACTGGATTGGATAATGAAAGCAAGCTACAATAAGTGGAAATGTTAAAAGATCATAGAAACTCGGAATCACTAGAAACAATAACAGCATTCACCTCAACTGCAGCATCAAAAGTTAAAAGTACAGGAATTGGTGAGCTAAGTGTTGGAGTGATAACCCCTGCTTTTTCTCGAGCTCTGTGATCTAAAACCTCCAACTTAAAAATTATTGTTTCCAATCTGCACCGAAAAAGCCAAGCAAAATGAGTTCGTAAAGAACCATAAGCTCGATAGACACATCATCAATATTTTTTTCCAACACCCTTAGGCCTTAACTCATCATACCCATCTCTTTTATATTTAAATATGATAGTTGTGATATCACATGCAGAAGCAGAAGCAACATTGATTAGACAAAGATTATAAAATATGAAAAGATGATTACTTCTCAGCTATAAGAATTTTTCTTTCATTGCTGAAACCTTCAAGCCAATCTTCATCCTCATTATCAAGATCATACTCAACAAACTCCCCAATTTCAGCTCGAGCTGCCAGTAATTAACAATGGTATAATGCAAAATGAAGAACAGGGTCCCTAACATAAGTAGAGTGGAAGTTTGACTTACCTCCCCTTGCTCGCAAGTAAGACGTTGGTTGACTGAATGTACGAGAGTAATCCCTTTCATATGTATCCACAACCACAAATTCAGGAGTTGGTATTTCTGAAGCAACTTTCTTGGTAGATACGTGTTGGACCTATTAAGTTTAGTGGCTAATTATATAAATTATAAAGCACTGATTACAACAGAGCTAGTTTGTAGCAAATAGTGCCTCATAGTTTCAACAACTCAAATAATGAATATAAAGCCTTAACTCTTTAATTGACAAGAATATTATAGTTTTTGTGCTGAAGAAATTCCAAAGGTTTATTTGATATCTATTGATTCATTTATCTGGGTAAAAATATCTCGCTAGCAGAGAAATAAAATTCTCCAGTTAGTCACACTTGTATAATAATTAAATTACGCAAATTAAAAATGACAAATCTTCAAGTCGAGCCTTTGGGTTGTCGACCATCAAAATCTTTCTACTTGTGAGCGTAGCAGAGCAATATGGAATAGATAAAATGAAATCCTATTTATAGTTGAATAGCTTGATTCATGAGTTCCCTCTCAATTCTAATTACAATTATACCCTCGAAGGCAATGAAATGAAGAACTATTGTGCTTGCTTAATCATTCTGATGTAATGTGCATCGCTAGTAATAATTTCTTAAAGGCTTCAGACAAAATAGTATAGTTGTGTATCTTAAAATATTCAAACTAAAACATTGAACTAGATAAGTCACCTCATTATCAACTTCTGATGCAAGACGGAATATCTGGGAGTTGCGAGTCGAAGTTGGGACATCATCATCCTCAAAGTCCTTTACAGATTTTACAATGGGAAGCTTCTTGTTAATATCAAGGGGTCGTGGCCTAAATGAGAGTCTAGTCATAGCATCAACTCACACCCAGCTTGGCAGGTTACTCTTCTCTATATGCCACCACTCAGTCACTAGAACTCAAATCTACAGTCCACGCTATAAGCTTAACAACATATTTAGCCACTTTCCCGCCAAGAGATATAGCTGCTGATCGTCCAACAAATATTTTTGATTCTTAATACGTGATGAAGATTCTAGAGCTCCAAAACTAAGGCCTTATTTTGAATTTCAAATTAAACAACTTTTTGGACCCACTGTGTGATTGCTGCTCTATAATGCAGTTGATGGTTTGTGTATTTTTGCACCACCAACACCAATATCTAATATTTGCTCGCCGGAATCTGCACACAACGATCATGATAAATAAGAGAAACTCAGTAAACAAATATGCCAACAAAAATGGAGATTGGAAGCAAAATCTGGCCATATTTTCTGCAATCACATAATAATTTAGAACAATACAGACGGATGAAACGTTTCTCATTCAAAAATATATTATGCATTTTGATAACCAAAAATATTTGAGGCATTTAATCAAAATAATATCTAATATACAAAATTTAGGAATTTATTTATTCATTCGTCGGGCGTAAATAAATACATTCTCTTACAAATGAATCTCATAAAATTATGCAATACAAAAGCTATACGAAAGCATTCATGTTTACCTTCGTCGAGGAAGAAGAAGTGCGACGCTCGGAACGGGATCCGGATAGGAGAATTTCTAATAAGAGAAAATTAGGGTTTCTTCAAATTTTTCATCAATTTTTATTTTCTTTTTTATTTTTTCAATCCCACAATCACTCTTTTTAAGAGTTGTGGGCTTTTTTTAGATTAGGCCCAAATTGATATCGTAATTGGGTACATTATTTAAAGGGTAATTTTATTTATAGCCACCACCTCTCTCTATATAGCCCTTTATTTTTAAAATTAAATAAACATATAGATAAATTTACTTTTCCACCCTTTTCATGTAGCCCCCATATCTATATTAAATTTTCTTTCTTCCCCTCATAACTGTCGATAGAAACCTAACAATTTACATTAATCATTTTAATTGCATTTTCACCAATCTCATTAAGATGTGTTGTTTTCATTTATCAGTAGAAAATATTTTAATTGTAATTAAATAATTCTCTTCACAAAAAACTCGTCTATCTAATCCACGTATATCCTATAAGTTAGAAAATTTTACCAATTAAGATTTGAAATGTGCAATACTGTAAAGTAAAGGTGACAATCGGGACATGATTAGTTACTTGTCCCGAAGTCTCGATCTCGAAAAATATCATTTTTTTGGTTTCCGCCCCAAATAAAAATGTTCAAAATTGTTGAACCGGACAAAATTTTCTTAATTTATAAAATTAAAATTAATTTTAAAAATCGAAAGTTCCGAAAATATCCAAAATCTCAATTTGGTCACGGCCACAAAAGTTCAGAAGTTGGGTTGAGACCGAAAAAAGCTAATTAAGTTCGAGTCCCAAAATCTAATTCCTTTTGCAAAGTGTGAAGTGATGATTAAAAATAATTTTATGCCTTCCAATAATGAAGCTTGATTCATTTTTACGATTGTTGGTACAAAAAATTGATTTTATTTTTCTTTTTTCCAACTATGAATGAATCTTAAATAATCTGCAAAATTAAAAAAAAAACGTGAATAATCTCAAAACTACCGTAGTTATAAGGATAAATCTGTAAATTTATTAATATTTCCGTTTTATTTAATAAATGTGTGGCTATAGAAAGAGAATTTGTGGCTATAAATAAAATCACCCTTATTTAAATTTTGTTGAGGAGGCCCATATGTCTCGACCAAATTTATTTACTATGTACACTTTTATTTAATAGGAAGTGAGTCGATCTCGAGTCTGATTTTTTATTTTGTCGAGCCGAGATCAAGGCCGAACCAAGCTACTCACGAAAATATTTGAGTTAGTTTGTTCAAGAGCATGTTATCGAGCATTTAATTGAGCCATAAGCTAAAATAGTTCATTTTCTAAAAATAGAAATTTATACGAGCTTGAGTTTGAGTCTTAGCTCAGCCCGAGTTCGAAAATCATTAATATAAATATCGAACGAGTCAAGCTCAAGCTCAAACTCGAACATTACATTCGAGCTGATCTCAAACAGCATATCAAAAGTTAGAGTTGAGCTCAAACACCTTAATATTCTATATGAGCGAGTAGTATTCAGCTTGGCTCGTTTACACCTCTAACATCAGAGCAATTGCTTGGGTCTGGATCATCTATAACTACATCTAAATCTTTTATTATGGCAAATATAACTCTCTATGGATCACGATTTCAAAATTGCTTTGATCGCATTCATTAGTTGACTTGTTGGTACACTAAGTTACTAACTGTTATCTCGAGGATTAGTTTGCCCTAGTTATCGTTGTTGTCGGTTGGCCTGCGATTCCAGTCTCGGATATAACATGTAGTTTGTTACTTATATATGCGCTTGTTGCGGCATTTCCATAAATAAAATAGTCGTTGGAAACATTTTGTCGCAAGTGATAAATTCATATGAAAAGTATATACGAATGAAAATACATATTTTGTATGAAAAAATTAGTATATCTTGAATAGTTCGTTCAAAGGATATATCAATCGACATGAAATTGTTAGTACTGCTTTAAGAGTGGTTAGTTGAACTATTATTTAGATTGATTGTTAAAAAGGTTTTGATGTAATTTTTCTCTTTTCAGCTCCGACTATTACGTAAAGATGAGAACATGATTTCATCGTCCGAGCAAAACAACCTTCTTCAATCAATAGCAATAGCAATAGAAAAAAGAAACCGATAGTTGAAAATAATCTTATAATAATTATCGGCTACTTAAAATTATATATATATATATATATATATATATAAGCAATCCAATTTCAATTCAATTTTAATAAATAATTTTAAAAAATTAAATCAAATAACTATTTTTATTTTCTCTGTCCTATGACATTTTTATCTTAAAATTATTTTATTTCGCTCGTGAAAATATTTGCAAGAACTTTAATTTTATATATAATATATAAAAAAAAATTTAATATATAAAAATTATGATGAATTAATAAATTAGAAAAAATTATATATTTATGTATTCACATACATATAATTTGTCTCTTTAATTTAACATATTTAATATTGCATATTATAAGTAGTTAATTGTTTAAACTTTAAAATTTATTTAATTTAATTTAATATATATATATATATATATATATTATCATTGTCATTGAAGTTGAAGTTATCTACAAAATTATTGTTGAAATTGAATGTTTCATGTTAACGCAAGCCCTCGTACTAGTTGTTGACGAGGAATTCGATGAATGGATTCCACAAAGTAAAACAAGTATTAGATGTATCTATTTGATTATTATGTAAATTTTACTTTCGTTATTTATCCCACATCGTCTACCCACATAATGTCCGACTATCTGTATTTTTTATAATTACCTCTTGTTATCAATAATAGTAATCGCCCTCTAAATTATACTTTTCTTATATGTTAGCAGAGCCCCAATTAAGGTAATTCTTCTTCTTCTTTTTTTTTTTTTCAATACAACTCCCTTCAACATATTCATTGCATAAATTCTTTTACATATATATTCGCAGAGAAATGCAAGTCCTCATATTAGGTTGTTGAAGAGGTTCGATGAAGTGGAGTGCACAAGAAGTCGATACACTAGTACAAATTATCATATGGTTTTTGTGGAAGGTAGAGTGAAGGCCATTGAAACACAAATAAGAACCGTAATTCAAAGTTATTTGTCTTTAGAACCAAGATAAGTGATTTTTTTTTTAATTTCATCAAGTTTTCTATTATTGATTTTGATATTTTATTAATTAATTTTAATTAATGTTTAATTCAGATGATATGAAAGATAAATGGAGAAACGTGAAATTAGAATGATGCAAACGATTTAATCGTAATGTTGTGCATCAAATCGTTTGCAGTCGCTCGCTCTAATTTCACGTCCATCCATTCTTTCAGATTATCCTAAATTAAATATCAATTCAATTCAATTAATAAAATATCAAAATCAATAATAAAAAACTCAATGAAATTAAAAAAAATTCACGTACGCTATTTCTAAAAACAAATAGCTTTGGATTACGGTTCTTAATCGTGTTCCAGACCTTCACTGGACCTTCCACAAACCCCACACAATTAATTAATTCATACTTATAATAATAATATTTGATAAACACCAAATAAATATATGGGTATCGTCATTCAACATGAAATGTCACTTTTCTCATTAGTGTATCGACGTCTTGTGGAGTCTGTTTCATCGAACCCCTCCTTAACTGTCTATCATTGTCATATTTAGTAATTTATGTTGAATGTATGTTTATATCTTTCTTTGTTTTGTTCCCTTTTTGTGTTTTGACGATGTTAGTGCTGATGAATTACATATCACATTGAATGAATCATAATTTCTATTTTACGGTTGATATAAGAGTTTTTACTCAATAAAATTAAAGTAAGTTGTCTTGCATAATAATAACGTATATAGGTTATATAAAATTCAACCACTAATTGATTCCCTTGAATGTAGATGTTACATGTCGGTATAAAATGGTAGTAAGTGGGTGTTTGGCTGAGCTTATAAGCTTCTTAAAATAGTTTATAAGTTATTTAGGAATTTATCAACTCTTTAAAAGTGTTTGTTAAATTAAACTACTTGAGAACTTATAAGCTCCTCAAAAAAAAAAGTAGTTATACCATAACTTATTTCTTCATGAACTTGTGAGTTGAAATAAAATTACATAAATAATCCTACAATATTTTGTTATTATCATATTTACTCCAACAAAATCACATATGAAGAACTTAAAATTCAAACACTATCATTTTATAAGCTTTTTAAAAGAGCTTATAATTAAACTCATTTACCAAAACACATTGACAACCTATAAGCTCTTAAAATATGACATCTTATAAGCTTTTACAATAGCTTATAAGCTCTTTAAAATAAATTTAGTCAAACACCCTCTAAATTATGAGTTATGATGATTTTAGAGAATGAATTAATTTATGCATAATTGTATCTTTAACTGAACTAGTCCCTTTATTCCAACTAGTTTACCCCACAAATAATTTAATTATGTCACTAATTTCCATAATTAATGTTATAATCACTTTTATAATATCCTTATTATATTTTAACAATTCACCTCAATAAATCCACGTATTTACAAAATATTTAAATATTCTAAATAATACAAGATTCGCGATTCACCAATTAAAACAACACATTATTAAAATCAGTGCATCTAAAGGTAATGCAAAGTGATGGGGTTGACTCTTTAGTTGTCTCGATACAAACAAGTGTCGAGAATTCGGAATTTTCGCTGCTTCGCATGTTAATGAGATTAACCTTAAGTGAAAAATAGTTGTATTGAATGTCAGATCGCGCATTGAATGATATCTTAAATAATTTTGTCGTGCACATTTTAAATTTCTATAGTCGAAAATACTTTACACGTGTAAGAGTAACATATATATAGTCGGTCCCCATTGCATCTAGTTCATTTGTAAACACTCATTATGTTGTAACTGTAAAACGAAATCGATTTATCTTTGAAGACACAAAATAAATGAGGCACAAAATATTAATTAACATATCCATATTCTTTTATCTTGAAAATATAACATCAAATCGACTATTTAATTTATTTCAACTAATTTATGACAAGCATAATTAAATTGGATATTTATTTTTCGTAATAAATTTTCTGATATAATTAGTTATGTAATTCCACGTGTATATTGTGACGAAGAGCAGATGATGATAAAAATTAAAACCAAATAGCACAACCTTTACTACCTTTTCACCTAAATAATGAATCACAGAAAATGACATAACCACCCCTCTGCATTATTCTGACTAGAAATTTCATCGCGCCATTAAATGAAAAGTGATCAACAAAAGGCTGGGGGCAAAATGGGAAATAGATCTATAGTACGAGGGATTTCCGTCATTTCTCCACGTAAATCAATGGTAATGTGGGACCTATGTCTAATGGGAAGGTAGAGACTAGAGAGTTCTTCAAAAGAATTTTAAATTCTTAAGTATCGGAAGTTAATCATAATCGGTGGTTTTGAGAATTTTAATCGTACTTATTAATGGCAACTTTCTTGTAATTACAATTCTAAATGTTTGGAGTATGATTTTTTTTATATTATAATTTAATTTTCTCTCTTTAATTATTATATGAAATAATTGTTTATCTTGTAAAACTATATTTTTATCTTGTAAATTAATATAAAAATACATATTTTAAAATTGGTTTTAAATAAATCGGAAATTTAGAATTGGGGCAGTTTAGAATCATAATCAGCTTGAATGCTCCTGGTTCTTAATTGATAACTAGGTATTGCACTCGTGCTATGTACGGGATTATTTATTTAAATAATTTATGCATAGAGATATTTAAAGAAATTAAAAATATTGTAATCCGATTTTATTCGGTGGTTTTAGAACCGTAATCGATAGTCTTATTCTCAATTGTGACTATGTTGAGGATAATTCGGTTACAATTTCAAAATTTGAGAACCATGATCAACAATGTGAAATAATAATTTCGATTTATTTTACCTTATTCAATTTATTTCTTATTTTATAAAGAGTCATTTTTTATTAATTCATAACAATACATTAAAATTAACAAATAAGAGGATATTACATAACTATTTAAACATATATGTATATTGATAAAAATTCATAATACATATATTTGAAGTTATTATTATTTGTAGTTAGATTTTATTGTGAAATTTTAATTTTGTTATGTAATAATAAGTATTTGACATAATTTTATATAACAATAAATTAATAATTTGAAGTCAACTACAAAGTTATCCTTAAAAATTGATTTTCAATTTTAGTACAAATTCGTGTATTAGTTATTGTTTAAAAATTTATTTTAATATATTAAATTATATTAATCTCAAATATAATTTTGATCAAGTTAGTTATCACAACATATAGTACCACATTGTTATATATTTTTCATATATCACAACTATATTAATAATTATATATTAATTAATTTTAATAATATATGTATTTTAATTTTAGGAGGCAAAGGTTATAGGAGAGAGAAAATAAAAGTAGTTATTTGTTTAAATTTTAAAAAATATATAATTTAATATATTTAATATTTACATAATTTTGGCCAATAACGTTAAAATTATCTACAAATAAAGCTAGTAAATTAATAAAGTTTAAATTATTTAATTCAATATATTTAATATTTATATATAACTTGTACCGTGTAAATTAATAGAGCTTCTAAATAGAATGACCATTAGTATTTCACTATATGTTTTACTATTAAATTTAGCATTTAATTAATATTTATAATAATACATTATAATTAATATTTTTTGAAAAACTATACTCCTTCCGTCTCACTTATTTAAATTCATTTACTGTTGACACACATTCTAATATTTAGTTGTAATAGTTTTTTAAGAACATGGTTTGTGCTTTAAAATTTGCTAAATAAAGAAATGTGTCTAAATAAGTGAGACGGCGTCAGTATATGTTAGTGTTGAATTTATCAATTATACAAATTGATTATAATTATTAGTATTAAATATAAAAAATAATTATAAACTCTGACCAAATAAGACAAGTTTTTAGTACTAAATAAAAGATTAAACTTAGATATAAGAAAATAAAATTAAGAAAGCATATAACATTGAAATTTTATAGTAAAAATAGATTGAGACGCTATATCTAATTCGCTCTTTCTACATAGTATTAAAACATACTATAAAGAGTATTCACCTTCATAATTAGGAACATTATATATATATATATTATATGTATAAGATTATGTATAGATATAATTATTTCAATTTATTAATGTATTATAATTTTTATATTAATTTAATATTTTATATAATATATATCAAATTAAAGGTATTGTCAAGATCTTTAGTTTAATATGCATAATATTGTAAATATTTTTACGAACAAAATAAAATAATTTTAGGAGAAAAGTGTTATAGGAGAGGAAAAATAAACCATAAAGTTTATAAAATTTAAAAATTAATTGATTCATAATACGTAAGCTAAACCCTAAAATAAACAATAAAATAAACCGTAAACCCTAAATCCTTAAAATAAATTTTAAAACCTAAACCGGATTCAATTTGTACATGTATGTTATGAATTGTTTAATATTCAACTTATATTGTTGCTCTATTGGCTCACAATATAGCCTTTGTAATGAAAGGTACTGAGATCAAATCCTAATAATAGGGTCGAACCAATCCAAGTTGATCGTGAGCCGAATTCAGCACAATGCTAGTCGGTTCGAGCTTGACTCGTTTAAATATTAAAATACATTTTATGAATAAAATCTTTTTAGTTAGAATGAACTTTGGCCCTTGTTTCAATACATTTCATGTAAGGTGAAATCTTCCTAATATTTGAGTATAACATAATATTAGTCTCAAATATCATTTATCCATACAAATTAAATTAGATGTCATTAATTAAAATTGCTACACATAATATTATTATATGAACATTATTATTATAATATTTCTTCATTTAATTTGTAGAAATATTGTTAAAATCAATTTCATCCATCCATGAAAAATATACTTTTATTATAAAATATGTATGTAATGTCCAATAAAATTATACTGCTATTTGTATTAAAACATGATTTCACAAAACACTCCATATTTCAAACCTCATGTATATTCTACATTTTAGTCTATTTCACATAAAACATATGTATTTTTGAACTTTTTACTAATACAACTAGTACTGTAACTCGCGCTATAACGTGATATAATATATATCTTATTAATATATTTTAAAATATAGTCAAACAAAAAAAATTACACAAATTCGGATTATACATTTTATTCATACAATTTAATTTTCTTTTTCAGTCTTGTCTTGTGTATTTAATATTTTGTACATAACCCAACAACAATTCATGTTGTAATAAAAATAAAATTGGATAAAATAAATAAATTAATTAAAAACGCACCTTCCCACGCTACCCACCCACCCACCCCAGGCAGGCCCCTTTTCTTTTTCACACACGAGGCAGAGTAGTGAGAGAGAGAGAAAAAGATAGAAATAAAGAAGGAAAGATTATCTCAATTCTCATCCCCTTCTCTCTTTATATGTATATGTGTGTGTGTATGTAAATGTATATGCAGCGTTGTTGTATGTCTTCTTCTTCTTCCTCTTTCCTTTCTGGGTCTGCTGTGCCTGTATATATGTGTTCTCTATAGCCTGTATCCGTCTCCTTTCCTTTTTGCCATTTTCAATTTTCATTTTCTCAAGGGGAATAGATTTGTTGCTTATCTATTGATTTGGGGCGATGCGGCGCGGCAGCAGAGCGGCGAGGCAGGCGGAGGCGGTCGGCGAGGTCAACGGATCTGGAGCATCTAAGGAGGTGAAGTTTCGCGGAGTGAGGAAGAGGCCATGGGGACGATTCGCGGCGGAGATCAGGGACCCGTGGAAGAAGACGCGTGTGTGGCTTGGCACCTTTGACTCGGCGGAGGACGCCGCACGCGCCTACGACGCCGCTGCCCGCTCGCTCCGTGGACCCAAGGCCAAGACGAACTTCCCCGCGCCGCCTGGCGGCGGCGGCGGTGCCGTCTCCCCTAATTTCAACCCCCAAAACCCTAATCAGCCGCAGATCGATAACAGCCCTAACGATCCGTTCATGGACTCCCGGTTTTACTCTCAGGAGCACCACCATATTATAGCGCAGCAGAGGCCGACCTCGAGCGGCATGAGCAGCACTGTGGAGTCGTTTAGTGGGCCCCGGCAGCTCCCGCCCCCGCAGGCGGCGCTCGCGCCGCAGCAGAGGAGGTTCACGCGCTCGCCGCCGTTGTCTCCGGATGACTGCCACAGTGACTGTGATTCTTCCAGCTCCGTGGTTGATGATACCGAGTGTGACATCGCCTCCTCCTCTTGTAATAAGCCTCTGCCTTTCGATCTTAACATGCCGCCGGCGCTCGATGACGCCAACATGGATGTGGATTTGGACGAGCTTGTTTGCACGGCGCTCCGGCTCTGACTTGATGGTCGTTGTCATTCGGGAGAAACCATTTGGTTAAATTACCGAGATTTCTTTTTTTTCTCTCTTTCTTTTCGGGCTTCTTTGCCCCATTTTTTGTTTTTATTTAGCTGAAAAAAATTAAGAAAATGAGAAGGGAGGAATATGCTCATAGATAAGGATGGATGACTGAGCGTTATTAAAACTAGTCTGTCTTCTGTGAGTGTTTGTTGTTTGAAGAGAACTTACATGTTTTAAATTTATAAACTCAAATGTTATCGATAATCAAGGCTGTTCTGGTGCTTAAGTGTTCGTGTTTCTGTTGTGTTCAATGGTTACGTGTTGTTATTCGAAGTCTGTTGTCGTTTCTGTTCTTTACTTGAGTTAATTGTGAATTCTATAGGTTTGTAATAGCTAGATATATGTGTTCCTTGCTATATTCCTGCATTTAGTTTTAACATGCTTTAGGATCCTCATTTTCACTTTTGAGTTCAGTTCTATTATGTTCTGGTATCCTTTAGCTCTTTGGTTGAGTGAGGAGATTCATGTCAAGCTACATAGAAAATTGTTTTGGTTTTTTATACTTTGTTAACCCTATTACTTCACTTTATTTTTGATAACTTGATCATGAATGTGATTGATTGTTTCGTAGTTGCTTACGTGTACATTGATTGGCTATCTTGATTCCGATAGCTGAGGGATTTTATTAGATTTGCGAGTTCATCAGGCATATTAATTGATATGCCATATACAGCTTCACGTGCGTTCCTTGGCTTCTATATATGTACGTTTTGATTTGGCCGTATGCCGACAAAAGTGAATTTAATATGTGCTTGTCCCTTTGTGATCGGATTACGATTTTCTTTTGTTTCCCCGAATCTTATTTTTGTCTTATTGTGCTTTTGGAAGGATTAATTTGATTCAACTGAGGTCGAATCTGAGTTTGATTAACAGGTAAGCTTAAATCAGTCTAGTTGAGCTGAGGTTGAGTTGACTTGGAGAATTATTTTCTGCTTATGTACATTTAAGATGTGTGCGCAAGATCTTGAGTTGAATTAAATCTACTTACGGATCGGAGATGCTTTGTGGACCTGGTAATTATTATATATGCTATACAGGCTGATCTTCTAGCTGTCTAAGGAACACGTGTATCCTGGTTCCTCATTGAGGGTTTAATGAAAACCATATTGTTAATTTAGTTCATTTGTGTTGCAGGATTATTTTGTGATGATATTTTCTTTAATGGGCATGCTTGCTAGTTATGATATTTCCTGAAATGGTACCCTAATATTTTCTTGTTATTTTCGCCTAGCCGGTTTTTCTTTTCCTATTTATTATTTCTCTTTGATTGTCGCTTTTTGCTTAATCGTGCTTCCATTGCTTTCTTCCCTTCTATCTTGTTTGAAATTAATGCCATATATATGCATATAGTTCTTTACTTTTATTGTGTGATCTCACTCCTCTCACTTTATATACAGAGCCAAAAGCAAGGGGAGTGGACTTGTAGTCTGCTCCAAGTTTGTTCACAGTTCACACTAAGTAGAAAACTGTGTTAAGTGCTTAAACTCTCATTTGTGGTCTTCACTACTACCTTTACTAGTTTCTGCTATTAGTGGTTTGTGTTGTCGGGCTTTGGCTGTTTCCCGTCACACATTCTTGTATATGTTTCTGTACTTACGAATAGGATAGTTTTTTACTTCTGACCTAAGGAATGAGTTTGTATGTCTAGTTCTGTCTTTTTCTGGTGTTCATTTCGTTGACAACATATGTAGTTCTGTACTTATAGCTGGTGTTCGTGTCGTTGAGTTCTGCCTTGTTCTGGTTTGCCTTTTATTTGTTTCGATGAAGTGGGTCAGCATGTCAAAGCTTTCTTTCCAAGCCACCAAATTTCCAAATTGGAGCATCATTCACATCTTGGTGTTTCACATTGTGTTTACTTTTCTAAAGCATTTGGTGTGGCTTACCATTTTCTAGTGCTTTCTCCTCGTGTGGACTTTCTGGTCAAGGAATTTGTTTGGCAGCAGATGCTGCTGTGTGGTTGGCATTAATCATAATTAAATCGTTTCCTTTTGTTAGGTTTGATGATTGGCTATTAGGTTAATTCGATTATTTGACTTGCGTGTTTAAATTAGTGGGCTAATTTCAAGGTAATTGAATACATGAAAGGCTGTATAGGTTTGTCGACTTGTGTATAAAATTTTGAGAAGTGGGTTCGATTTAATTATCATATACTCACGCCTATGGGTGATGAAAACCCGACCCCCGAATAGAAAGATCGAATCGTACCAAAATTATTGGTTTGGTTTGGATGAATGTGAAGTTGGTTCGGTTTGGATTGAGATTTTGCAAGCCAAGTTTGGTTTCAATCAGAATCGTTACTCAGCTCTCATCTTTAAGAATTGTGGTTTTTTGCAGAATTTTGGGTGCGTGGTTATCGGATATGGATTTGAGCAGTCTACCAGAAAGGCTCGGAGTCGGATCCGGTTTTGGTCCAAAAATTGAAGTCTTGTTCATCTTATTCGGGTTCGGTTTGGTTTGCAAGAATACTCCTTAATATGACTTAAAAGATTTATAAGATCTTAGAAAGTGTGTTATCAAAATAAGATCATGAAAAACTTGATATCGCATCTCTCTCTTCTATCTTAAAATATCTTTTTTAATTTCAATTACTCAAAAAAAAATCGCAATTTATAACTTTTTATAAATTTTATATTACAAATAATCTATAATAAGTTTAGCCAAACACTAGAAAGAAGTGGAGTGATTGAGATGATTGGTAGGTTATGTATTGAATTGGAGTCCTATCATATGCAATTGAGCATAGTAGAATAGCTTTGTAAAATTGTAAGCAAAGTAAAAGGCCCATTACAAGAATTGTGATCACAAATTGTAGAAGTTGAGGTACTATTTCAACCAAGGCTGTTGGGAATTGATTCCATACCCTATGAAATGAATTGAACCTACCATCTAAACCTACCAAGATAACCCTATGAAATAAATTGAGATAGCTCTCACCCTCTTGGTTGGTTTAGATGTATGACTAGATGAGAAATAGAAATTAATTCTCATTACTCATTAAATAATGTGTGACTATAATCCTTTTACTTTGTGTGAAAAAATAAATGAAAGATTGTTCGAGAATGGATTGAACCGAAAAGTACCCTTTTCATATAACGACGACCATATTTCTTATTCAAGAAGCTTGAGAAAGAAAAAATTGAATTGAGTGAGATTACATGAGATTTGTTTTTGTTCGGAAACATGATTATTTTGTTAATATGGTCTTTGGAAGTAAGTTTATAGCTACGTGTGATAATTTAAGATTGAGACTTGAGAAATTAATGGTCCCGATTCGTGTCTCGAATTTTTCGGGATTGAGAGGACTTAAGACTTAAGAGTCACAAATCCCAATAAAGACTATTCCAATTTCTAGAAAATAATCTTAATTTCAAATTACTAAGTTAAATAATATAATTCAAAATCTAATTACATTTATAAATTTAATTTTCTAAATTCATATTTTTTTAACCACATTTGGAAAATTCGGGATATTCACACTCATGATCAGAAAATTTTCTTATTTTAGAATTTGGTATTCTCAAGTCCCGAACAAGATCTGAACCGAGATCATAAAATTAAAAATTTTGAAATCGGAACATCAAGATGAGTATCAAGTCTTGGCAG
Organism: Leonotis leonurus; assembly: GCA_026898415.1. Classification (NCBI taxonomy): domain Eukaryota; kingdom Viridiplantae; phylum Streptophyta; class Magnoliopsida; order Lamiales; family Lamiaceae; genus Leonotis; species Leonotis leonurus. Next base: position 3,856,396 of record JAPKLX010000016.1, on the reverse strand, counting down.
AATTCTCAACCCTATTTATAGATAGGTAAAAGAACAAACCATTCATAAACCAATCAATTCCTCACAAGCAATCAACCTAACACAACTACCAAGTCTTTGACCCAAAATATCTTGAATCCTACCTTCATAATTTAAAAACCATGCGACTTTGTGACTCATCGACAATACCAAGATTAATCCCATAAAATAAGAAAAGTTAAGATTTTCACATTCGGAAATCAAATTATTTAACTTAGTAATATTTGAATATTATTGAAAGTAATAGTAATAAAAATTGGGACATGTAACGTGGGAGATTGGAATCGGCAGCTTGGCCGATTTATTTTATTGTATACGATGCCACGACACATGGGTCCCACAGCCACACCCATAAATAATTAAATATGTTTTGTCTTTTATGATTTTGCCCTAAATCATAGGAGTGATAAAACTCGATTGAATGATTCATGTGTAACTCAAATTATATATTTTCAACACGTATCAACTCATTATTGTAATTAGGGGTGTTTATTAGGATATCGAGATTGGGGATTTCGCGTGATAATAGAATTTTGAAGTTTTGGACAGATGCATAAATGGAACTTTTAGAGTGTTTAGATTTGAATTTCTAATTTATAGTTGTTATCGATCACTCAGCTGAGGAGATTGATCACCTTATGAAGACAGCGAGATCTGTTTGACACACTCATCTGAATCCTAAATATATAATGGCTATCGATATCTTAGTTCAAGAAATTGTTGACTTTGTAAAGATAGTGAAATTGACTTGACACACTCGTTTCTAGGTATAGGATATCACTAATTCCTATCATTTATGTTATTTCGAGTATCTAAGTACCTTACCCTAAATATCCAAATCAAGGTCAAGTAATTGAATTTCTAATTTGAAATTGGATCAGAACATAATACTTGAAATTTTTAAATAAAATATTCGATCCGACCATATCTGATTTTTTATGTGGGTCAAGTTGGTCTAACCTGATATATTTGGCAACTATAGTAGATCTTCTAAATCAAATTAATTTCTAACATGTTTAGAGTTTTGGAAGAAGAGTTTGGATGATATTGGAAAATGTGAAGGTGGTTGAGACGTTCATATCGAAATTACTAAGGTTTTGTATTTTTGGATAAATACATCAAAATTATGATCTCTTACATACGTTGGAGTTGGATATTTTATTTTTTATTCTATGATTATGATTATATATAAAGTTGTGTGAACATGTGGGTGTCGAGTCACACTCGAAATAAAATATTTCCTTAATGATTGTTTAGAGTCCGGCTCGAGCCCATCATACCAATAGTTGAAACTAAATTAGGTTGAGTCGGTTTGAAAATCAATCAGATTATTATTTACACAATTTATATTTGTTGAAATATACTATTTTTTAGTACATAATAATCAGATAATATTGGACTTTCTAATCTCATCAAGCTCGAGATTCTTTTGGGTCAAATTGGATTGGTCCGAAAATTATCGAGACTCTTTATCAACATTCTCATCCACATCTGGATCAACTCGATTAGGGGTGTCAATGGCGGGTATTATCCGAATCGGAATCATAACCGTTCAAAGTCAGTCCTGTCCCAACATAGATTTGCGGCAGAAGTTTCTGAGTCGTTCTAACACTGCCCGACTTGTCTGATGGGGGTTTCAATCCGGATCCGACCCGATCATTTTTTTTTTCTATTTTCTTATTTTCAAAATTATGTTTAAACAAATATTTATATGATAACTATAAACATTACTTTTTGCACATTTTAAAATTATATTTTTTCTATTTAGTTTGAAAATTGTGTAACACATCAATTTTATTGGTTTCGGTACTAAACATAACTGTATTGATTTCAATGGTTCTGGACATAATAAAACTCACTCGTTAACATCCCTAGATCTGATTGTGACATCTATATTATGAGAGATACAAAGAACATAAATAAATTCTTTATTAAAATTTAATTAAAGTATGCATTTATGATGTTTTGTTTTGTGGACAAGATTGTTGGAGCCACAAAGAAGGATAGAGAAGAAATTGACACATATCTAATCAAGAAATCACCAGCCTTAATAATAGAAAAAGTAAAGCTTTGTATATGCAAATCTTGTTGTTAGATGGATGTCTTCACGTGAAATAGATGAAACCGTTTCTATAAGATACAAATTCTTCCTTACTTTATTTGTTGACAAATTTATTATCAATTTTGTTATTTTGGTCCGTCTATAAATTTATTGTTCAATTCTTTTTCTCTTCCTTTAAGTGAATCATATATTTTATATACACTACTCAATTAGGTATACTGAATTAAGTGATATCTAAACCTCACTTAATAGATAAAACTCGTTTCAGATCAAAGTGAGTAACAAATTGATGTACTGCAGAGTGAGTATGAATTATAAATTTATATCATTCGTACTAAAAAATGGTTATAATTTAAACATTTTTAAATTTGAAAACATAATTTCTCTCTTATAACTAGGACTTGAAACGAATCAAACTATTTGTGAACTATTCAAAGTTCGACTCAATAAAAACTCGTTCAATATTTGTTTGTTTAGTAAACGAATCGAGCTCGAATTCTTTTTCGAGCATAATGATATTCAATTCGAAAGGTTCGCGAAACGTGACAAATTTCGAATAGTTCAATAACTTTATCAACGTGCATGTTCACGAGTTTAAAAAACAAGTTGAGTTTCGAATTGTTCGTGAACTTTATATGCGAACTAATTCACGAACTTTGTCAAAATATATAGTAACTCAAATAATTTAATAAATAATTTTTTTAACAAGCTCGAATTCGAATAATTAACAAACTCAAGGCGAGATCAAACTCAAATTCAAATTCATTATTAAATCGAATAATAAACAAGTAGAACTCAAGCTTATTTTTTATTTATCAAAGCGAATAAGGGCATAATTTACAAAGCTCGAAACGAGGTCATCCGAACTCTGATCTTGAAAATTTTAAACGACTTTTAAAAAGTTATTTTTTTTTAAAAATATTTTATAAATAAGTCAACATTAACAGGAGAGAGAGAAAGTATTTATTAACCGCTATCACCAATCACCATCACACCCGCCAACAAAGAGAAGTAACTATATTTTAAAATTGAGTACTAACATCATCTTCACCACAAACAAATGGTATAAAAACTCAATCTTGAAATCGATTCAACACGAAAACACTCAGAGCTCTGATGCAAGCGATTTCCAAATCAAATTTTTTGAAGAAAAAGGGGAAGGAAAAAAAGTAGCAGCAGCGATTCGGTGGTGGTGATGAGAGACGAGACAGAGAGCTTGCTCAACACCAACAATGGGAGCAGCAAGAGGAGCAGGAACTTCTCGCGATGCGCTTCGCACGCGGAGGACGAGCTCCACACCTTCCGCACGTGGCTGAGGTGGCTCTGCGTCGACCAATCGAAGTCCTGGACCGCCACCCTCTCCTGGTTCGTCTTCTTCCTCTTCGCGATCCTCGTCCCCGCCCTCTCGCACTTCGTCCTCGCCTGCACCGACTGCGACAGCCGCCACAGCCGCCCCTACGACGCCGTGGCGCAGATCTCCCTCAGCGGCGTCGCCGCCATCTCCTTCATCTGCCTCTCCACCTTCGTGCGCCGCTACGGCCTCCGCAGGTTCCTCTTCTTCGATAAGCTCCGCGGTGAGAGCGAGACCGTGCGGCTGGGCTACACGGAGAAGCTTAACGTACGTCTCTGATTTTGATTTTTATTCCCCTCTTTCTGGTTAGGGTTTCTTCGCTCGATCGAATCCCAATGGATTTGATTGAAAACCAATTTTTATTCAGAATTAATTTCCCAATTTAATTTCCATTTTAGAAATCTTTGGCCTTTATATGCATTGGACCGTAAACGAATAGAGCGCCGAGTTGGGCGCTTTGAGTTTGTGAACATATTCGAGTTTCCTTGTTCATGAGCATATTACTCAATCATTCAATTAGATAATTTGCTAAAATTGAAAAGTTATAAAGTTCGCGCTTGTATATCAAACCAGCCGAGTTCGAGATCGAGAATAATATTATTGTGTAACTCAAGCTCGAATTCGATAATTAGATGTCCAAAGCTCGAGTCAGTTCAAACACCGTAAGATTATAAATGAGTTGAGTTGAGTTGAACACTTGAAATTCCGTTTACGTTTGAATCTTAGTCTGTTTGAACTCGGCTCGAGCTTTTAACCTATTGCTCAAGCTTGGCTCGACGTATAATTATCGAATCCGAGTTCAGTTCATGAGTTTCTTAATAATATTATTCCCGAACTCAATCTCGACTCATTTGATATTCAAGTTTGAGTTCATATAAATTTTTTATTTTTAACAAATTGGCTATTTTATCTTGAGGATCTGTGTGTCGGCTAAATAGAAGATGCTAGAATTAAGGCTCGTGAACAAACAAAGATGATATTCATCTTTGTACTATTTAGGAAATCGTCTCGGCTCGTTTGCAGCCCTATTTGTGCTCGAATGAACTACTGCATTTAACTAGCCATTGGATCCCATTTCCCTAAGTAAAACACCCTTGCATAAACATTACTATCATCATCTCCTTCATTCTGAATGGCTGTTTCTTCATTCTTTTGCAAGCAGAGATCACTGAAGATGCTATTCATCTTTGTGCTGCCATGTTTTGCTGCTGAAGCAGCTTACAAGATATGGTGGTACGCCTCCGGGGGATCGAAAATCCCGTTTCTAGGCAACGTTATCATCAGCAACACCGTTGCCTGTGTTTTCGATCTCTGCTCGTGGTTTTACCGAACAGTCGTGTTCTTCCTCGTCTGCGTTCTCTTCCATCTGCTCTGCTCTCTCCAGATTCTCCGAATGCAGGACTTCGCCTTGGTCTTCCAAGGCGACTCCGAGGTCGGAGCAGTGCTAAAAGAACACCTCAGGATCAGAAGACAGTTGAGGATCATAAGCCATAGGTACAGAGCTTTCATATTAGGGGGGCTTCTGTCCATCACTGCTAGCCAATTTGCTTCTCTTCTCATGACCACGCGCCCCACCGCCGATCTCAACGTGTTCAACGGTGGAGAACTCGCGGTACGTGTTTCGTGTTTGAGCAAAGTTCTTCTGTAGTCGAACTGAATACTGTCATGCTTGAAATCTTGAGTTTGGCTCGACCTCAATTCGAGCTTTGTAGACCAAGCTCGAGTTCGATAACAAAGTTCATGAACTGATTCGTATATAAAGTACTCTAACTATTCAAGGTCTGGCTCATTTTTAAAGTTCGTGAACTATTTGAAGGTCAGCTCGTTAAGATTATATTCAAAAATGAATTCGAGCTAGTGGCCCAAGTTCGGTTCGTTTACTGAAAAAAAAACAAATACTGAATGAGCTTTTATCGAGTCAAACTCTGAATAGTTCATAAATGGTTTGGTTCGTTTACAGTCCTAGTCGTGATTATGCGTGAATTCATATCGATTCTCAAATTCTGCATCGAAACGTGCAGGTTTGCTCGGTGAGCCTCCTAGCAGGGCTGATGATTCTGCTGAGAAGTGCAGCCCGAATCACACACAAGGCGCAAGGCGTGACGTGCCTTGCTGCCAAGTGGCACGTTTGTGCCACCATCGACTCATTCGACTCCATCGAGGGCGAGACTGCGGTCGCAAAGGCTGCTGAGGAACCAAACTTCCTCGAGAGATCTAACGAATCATTCGATATTGATGATGTTGGTGATGAAGAAGACGAACTCGATAATACGAAATTCATCCCATCGTATGCATACAGCACAATCTCATTCCAGAAGAGGCAAGCCTTGGGTGAGCTTCTCTTTGGCTCCTTTAATCTCATTTCTCCTACATATAACCGAATACGGGCTGATTATATCGAGCATTTTCTTCGTTGCAGTAACCTACTTCGAGAACAATCGAGCCGGAATAACAGTGTACGGAATCATGCTGGATAGAGGCGCTCTCCACACCATATTTGGGATAGAGCTGTCTCTGGTGCTCTGGCTGCTTGGGAAGACCGTCGGCATTTCGTAAACGAGCAATGCCAAAGAGCTCGTGTGATTCGGACTCGTCCTCTGACCGTCCGACGTCGTCGAGGCACGGATGGTTGAGAGAATGTGCTGGTCTCTTGCACAGAGAAGAAGAAATGTTGAGATATGACCAATCTATTCCTTCATTTTTTTATTTCCCTTCTTCTTTTATTGTTCATAATCCCCAATCATATATTGTATACCTTGTGTATTTTTCCTTCTTATCTCTTGTTTTGGAACCATTTTGTTAAGGGGAATGTATTATTACACTGCACATTCAAAAGACTATAGCTTATGTCAAATGATTATGACAATCACTTTTTATTACCACAACAACCTACTTTTCCTAATAATTCTGCTCACCAACTTAACAAACGAATTGAGTTTCATGTATTTATGAAAATCTATATATCAGCCGGTTCATGAACTTGTCTAACATAAAAGTATACTACTCAAATAATGTAATAAATAAATTTGAACTCGAATACTTTACGAATTCAAGGTGAGATCGAGTTTGAGTTCCAATGTACGATTAAATCAAATAAGAAACAAATTAAACTCGAACTTGATTTCTATTTATCAAAGTCTGATTTACAAAACAAAATTTGAGCTCGAGCTTGACAATTGTATTCCTAGTTGTAATTATGCACTTAATCTTTTAAATATCGCATTAACTTTTGTCAAATCAAATCACTTTGAAGATGATATAGAGTTTTTATGTGGATTAAAGAGTAATATATTTTACTACTCCCTCCGTCCCACCATATATGACCCAAAACTTTTCGAACCGCATACCAATACATCTATTAATTACTCCACCTACTTTCTCTTAATTACTTTAACATACTTTTTCCTTCTTTTTTTTATTGGTAATTTAATACTCACTTGTTGACTTCTCTTTCTTTATTTAATTCAACATTTAGATTACTCTTGAATGCTTAATTTTTTAAATTCTATAATTAATTTGTTAATATTTCAAAAATAATGATAATTTGTTAATTTAGATTACAGGGGGAAAAGACCTTCCTCTTGGTACCAAAACATCAATAATCCACATTGTGTGGTAATTGTAATGGTAGATTGTTTAGAGTAGAACTTGTTTCAGTTGTAACCTAATGTGCAATTTATAATTTTCAATTTATAATTTCCAGTTTAACACTTTCAGTTTATGTTGTTATAATGACAGATTATCCCTGCAATCGTGTCAAAGTGGCCACAAACAGCATCAAAACAGATCTTTATCTAACAAGATAATGCTAAACCACATATCAAGGATAATGATCCAGAATTCAGAGCTGCAACCACACAAAATGGTTTTGACATAAGCATAGTTCATCAACCCCCCAACTCACCAGATACAAATGTGAATGATTTAGGGTGGTTTAGAGCCATACAAAGTCTACAAACTGAAAGTGTGTGCAAGAATGTGGATGATTTGGTATCTGCAGTGATAACATCTTTTGAAATGCTAACACCATTTACACTTAATAAGGTTTTTCTTAGTTTACAGAGTTGTATGGTGGAGATTCTAAGGTTTAAGGGTCAGAATTGCTACAAAATTCCCCACATGAAGAAAGATACACTAATGAGGGAAAACAGGCTGCCTATTAACTTGGAGGTTTCAAAGGAGTTGGTGTTAGACTTCATAGCTTATCTTCAAGGTCATGGAATTCAGATGGACTTAACAATTCAAGAAAATGATGTGCAGACAATAGTTTAGGCTTGTTTGGTGTGCAGACAATAGTTTAAGTGCATGTAGTTTTTGAAAGCTAGTTTGGATAGGTTTTAAAAGCTAGCTTTGGACAAAGACATGCTTTTGTATCGAGTGAAAACTCTTTTTTTGTATGCTGGATTCAGATATCAAAGTGTAGCATCACAAGTTTATTTTGTAGACAAAGCAGATATCATCACTATCACTATCCAAACTAGCAATCAAACTCACTGAACTCAAACCTGCACATATACCAAACAAAGCCATCAACCGAAATCACAACATCATAATCACACTGAACAGGACCATCACAACATCTGGAATCAAGTGCATGTCATAAACAGAATAATCAACCATCTCATCTCACATAATTTACACACAAATATCATCATTTCAGCACTTATTATCCATCTCCCACACCACAACCAGCAGCATCAAAGAACATTACAACCATCAAACAACAACATAATCACAGAATAGTGGACATGTATGCTTGAACAGAACAGAACATAACATAAGGGAAAGATCTCACCAGATTAAACAATTCAGGGACTAAAATCTCCAACATCTTAAGTGAACCACGAGGAAAGTTCTTCACATAAGCAAGAAGCTCCTTCTCAGCCAACCTCTGCCTTCAAATGGCTAAGAAATCCTCAGATTCTATCCATTGCACAAAGTTAGAGTCTGAATCCACCAAGGGCGATTCCACCATGTCTGCAACTTCACCACCGCTCAGAGGCATAAGAAAATCGTCACTGGCCTCAGAAACCCTAAGATCGAATGAGACAGATCCTCCACATATCCAGTAGGGATCTGTGCTAAGATCATTTTTATGAGCAGGACAAGTCAACCGTGGGTTGAGGAAAGGAAATGGGGAGTCCAACTTCAAATCACCACTCCCAGCCTCAAAAATTTCGCCACAACAACATGCAAAACCCAAAAACTCCATGGCGGCGTTCCCACCGCTCAAATGGAATGAATCGAAGGTTTTATCATCACGGGCCTCAGGTTTGAATGGATCTAGGGTTTTTGGGGGAGAAGAAGAAGGTGAATCAAGTGTAGTATCGGATGAGAGAAGATGGGCAACACAAAACAACGAGCTAGAGCTCATCACTGCGGTGGAAACACCTAAATAAATTAGGGTTTCGGGAAGGAGACGAGAGGAATCGCTGCAAATGATTTCAGGAAGGAGAGGTTTTGAGAGGGAGAGGGAGAGGTAGAGAGAGAGTCAGTAGGATAGAGTGTTAACTTTCTAGGTTTAGTTGGGTTTAATTGGGTTTAGTTGGGTTAAATGGATTAGGTTAATATTAATTTTAGCCCAAAATTGAAAAATGGACATATATGTTGGGACAACCCAATATAGTATAGTGGACATATATGTTGGGATTGAGGGAGTATTAAATAGGGATATATTTGTAAATTAAAAGGAAAAGAAAACCGTTTAACGAACTTTTAATTTATCCGCAGTAAAAAAAACCTCCCTGCAGTAACAACTCTTATAAGAGTTGACTATGGGCAATAATCAGACTAAACGGTGCCGTTTTGGTGCATGTGCGTCTTCTTCCTCGCTTAGCTCGAACTCAAGTTGCAGCTTTTTTCCCGTAATGAGAGAGAGAAGCCATTGATTTACCTTCTCAGAAGCACTGCCTTTATCGCTCGAGCAACGACGAACATGGAGATAGATTCGGCTCCGATTAGTCGGTGCTCCAAGGAACACCAGAAGATTTATCAGGACTGGTTTTCCTGCGCTGATTCCGGTACTCTGTTCTTCGTATTCTCGTTTTGAATTTATAGATTCGCTATTTTCTTTTCACTTTTTCAGTGTTTACTGAGTATGAGCCGGAGCTTAATTAATCAGTGTTGATTTTGTAGATGGTGACGGACGTCTCACTGGAGCCGATGCTATCAAGTTCTTTTCTATGTCTAATATACCTCGTCCAGATCTCAAACAGGTTATTGCTTCTTCTTTATTTCTTTTTTTTCAACTACTTTACTTGTTGCTTTTGGTTGCTTTCTACTGCGAGCAACTCTCGTGATTAGAATTTCGCTGATTTTTGTGATTATTTTCTGAATTTTCAATTACGGGAGTTAGTGTGCTGATTTCCTCAGTATATCATGTTTCGTACTGATATGTGGTGTTGTTGAATTGCAATGTGTTGTACTACATGATTGTGCTTGTATACTTTCTTGCTGAGAATTGTGTGATTCCATTTTTTAGTTATGGGTCCCTGTGGCTAGATTGAAATTGAATCATTTCGTATGTATTTCTATTTGATTCTTCTGTTGATGAACTTTTGCTTATGCTCTTGTTCCAATTTTGACAAGGTTTGGGCCATTGCTGATACAAAAAGGCAAGGCTTCCTTGGATTTAAAGAATTCATAACAGCAATGCAGGTTCCATCAGATCGCTTTTCTGTTGTCGTGTCTTTCATTTCTCGGCAAGAGTTATTGTTACTGTGAGGCTGATCTTTCTCAACAATTTGCTACATAGTTAATCTCTTTGGCACAAGCTGGGGAAACTCTCACCAGCAATAGCTTAAGCTCTTTAGGTAACCTCAGGACTCTCAGATGCCTTTTAGCATTACTGATCGGTTTTCGGTTTCAAGGCGGCATGATTTCTCTATATTTCTGTTTAGAATGTTTGTGTCATGGTACAAAGTGATAATGACATAGTTGAATTGCATCATTATGTCCAGTTGACTTTGAAAGCATACAACCTCCAACCATGGAAGGTCTTGATGTGCTCCTTGCAGCAGTAAGTTTTATATTTGTCCTGTTCGTGCTTTTATTTAGTTTACATACCATTTCTTAGAGCTTCATTTCCTTTTTTCAGAAGAAAAAACGTTTATCAAGAGAACCTGAAGAGAGTGGTGAGATGTAAATGGTATTATCTGCCCCAGTAGACTAGTCTTATATTTTTGACACTGACTTTCTCATGATTTAGGGAGTCCTCAAGTGCAATCACCTGCAGCTGGTTGGTTTTCTTCTTCAAATTCTGCTAAGAAGGTATCTAGCTCATGGCATTAGCACGGTTCCCTCTTGCATTGTTTTTTTCGTTAAATCACAACTTCCATTCTAGTCAGTGTAGTCACACTCTCTACACCTCCTTGCTTTACTATGAACCCGACCGTGGAATGTTTCTTCATCCTTTATATTAGGTATCTCTGAGTTCTGTTACTTCGATTGTGGATGGCTTGAAGAAGTTATATGTCCAGAAGCTGAAGCCCTTAGAAACGACCTATCTTTTTAACGATTTTGTTTCTCCTGCACTGGTAACTTCACATCTTCGTCCCTTATAGATAATGTTCTAAAAACACTTAAACCACAATTATTTGTTGTGTTTTATACATAAAAACAGTTTAGCTATCATGTATTATGGTTGGCATTAACTCTGCAATTATTTGTCATATGTTGTGGTAGAACAATAGTGATTTTGACGCTAAACCCATGGTAATGCTACTTGGTCAATACTCCACTGGGAAGACGACATTTATCAAGCATTTGCTTAGGACAAGTTATCCAGGTATCAATCATTATCTCCTACCAGTAATCTCCCTTTTCCTTATGTGGTTGATTGTAACATTTCTTTTTGTCATACTCCATGTGATAGGTGCTCATATCGGACCTGAGCCTACAACTGATAGATTTGTTGTTGTAATGGTATGCTATTATCATTAAAGACAGCATTTTTCTTTCATATATATCTATGTACTTTTCTGCTTCAAACTTAGGATTACTTTTGTTTATACAGAATGGACCTGATGAGAGAAGTATTCCTGGGAACACTGTTGCTGTTCAAGCAGATATGCCGTTCAGTGGCCTAACAAATTTCGGGACGTCGTTTTTATCAAAATTTGAGTGTTCTCAAATGCCACATCCTGTGAGAACAAGCTTTATCTTTTAGTGTTTGGAGCCCTAGCTGACCATTGGGTGACTCAAACTTGAATTTGCAGAAATCTTTAAAATATCTTGAAAATAAATAAAAAAGAACAAGACCGGATAAAGCATGGGAGGCAACTTTTCTAGCTCTTACCATTTATTTTAACATGACATAAACTGATCTTTTTTGTTTGAAAGCTTCTGGAGCATATTACATTTGTGGATACGCCTGGAGTGTTATCCGGAGAAAAGCAGCGCACACAGAGAAGCTATGATTTCACTGGTGTGACATCTTGGTTCGCAGCCAAGTGTGATCTCATCCTGCTTCTGTTTGATCCTCACAAGCTTGATATCAGTGATGAGTTTAAACGAGTGATTGGATCTTTACGAGGACATGATGATAAGATACGTGTAGTCCTGAATAAGGCTGACCAAGTTGATACACAGCAGGTACGAGTTATTGGTGACATTCCTTGACTCATGTTTATTGCTAAATCGATTGAACCGGTTGCTCTATCATTGTAGCTTATGCGTGTGTATGGAGCCTTGATGTGGTCCCTTGGGAAAGTGTTAAATACTCCTGAAGTCAATCGTGTTTATATTGGGTAAGCTCTATGCTATTGTCTTTATGTTGTAATTCTAAGTCGTGTTTGTTTTCTTCCTCATGTGTTTTTTTTTTTTTTGTGTCGTCGCAGTTCATTCAACGATAAACCTATCAATGAGGGCTCTGTTGGTCCCATCGGTAAAGAGCTCTTTGAGAGAGAACAAGAAGACCTTCTGAATGACTTGAAAGACATACCAAAGAAGGCCTGTGATCGTCGTGTAAGTATGAGATCATTCTCCTCCTACATAGTCTTAGGTGGTAGATTTTGTGCGTTGGCTTGGAGAACACCGTGATCATTTACATTGTGCAGATCAACGAATTCGTAAAACGAGCTCGGGCTGCTAAGATTCATGCTTACGTTATCGCTCATCTGAAGAAGGAGATGCCGGCAATGATGGGCAAAGCTAAGACGCAGCAGAGGCTCATCGACAACCTACCTGATGAATTCGCAAAGGTATCTTCCTCTCTTTCTCTCGTCTCGACACACAACAAAATAAATAAATAGCGTATGAACTATGAACCTACATTGGGCTCGTATAAATTATAGGTACAGAGAGAACACCATCTTCCGGCAGGGGATTTCCCACATGTTGAACACTTTAAGGAGAGTCTGAGCGGCTACAACTTAGACAGATTCGAGAAGCTGAAGCCAAAGATGATACAGTCCGTCGACGACATGCTTGGCTACGACATTCCTAATCTTTTGAAGAACTTCCGCAATCCGTACGACTGAAAATCGCAACGACATCTGTTCGAGGTGAGGGAGATTATTCCATCTTTTGAGTATTGTTATGATATATTTCTACTATAAGTATAGTACTAAAGAGGAAGAAGGCTTGATGAGTTGATGATTTAGATATATACATTTCACCTATATATATGATGATTTATTAATGAGCCAAGTTTAATCATATAATTTGTTGGGTAAATCCTGATTTGATGCTACTTAATCATTAATATGTTGCAACTTGCATCACAATGACCTGATTACTCTTGGAATGTATTCTTATACTAGTGAACTAAGTCCTAATTTTGATGTTATTTAATAGTTTGGGTTATTAAATTATTTTTTTAACATCTAAATTAATACTAAAAGTTAAATTAGAAATAGAAAAAAAAGGTGCTCAGATTGAATGTATAATTTCCTCAGAATAGTTAGGAAAGGTGGATAACCATCAATGTATTTTTTTTTTTGGTTCATAATGTAGCAATTGGGAAGGACTACATGTGAGCTATTATATTCATTTAATTATTTATGTATCGGCAATTCAATTTAAATTGATATATATCGTTTATATATCTTTCTATTCAGGTCCTTTGTCTCGTTCAAGTAATAATTTAAAAATACAATAAGTGCGAGAAGGTCCTACCTTACCTCCCGTCTCTTCGGCTCAACCCTTAGACATGTCTATACTTATACTTCTAGAGTGTTTATATTCTCTTGTTTTAATAAAAATTGACATGTGTTGTATAATGATTTAAAATTTAGTATATGTATTTTTCTTATACTAATACAATATGAGATATTATGCAATAGAAGATTGAAATGAGATGTTTTTCCTTCAACACGCGAGGCTTATAAAACTAATACATTTAATTCGTACTAAGGACAAAATTATAAAAATAACTAAAATTAAATTAATAACTAGTTTTCATTTTACACCTAAAATAAAAACTGTCAAAACATAATTGAAAGAGATGCAACATTGCAACTACTCAAAACTGTTTTAGCATTATTTCAGCATCCCCACATTTCTGCATTTAATAAAAAAGCAAAATACTTTGTTTATACTCCCACCATTTCTAAAAAACATGTAGTTGACTTGAGTGGTAAAAATACTTTGTTTATACTCCCACCATTATTTCAGCATCCCCACATTTCTGCATTTAATAAAAAACATGCGGATTTTAATAAAATGTAGTTGACTTGAGTGGTAAAAATATTTGAATGATAGTGGAGATTGGACCCATAAAAAAGTTTATTAAATATTAAAATACAATTGATTTGAATGATAATAGAGATTGAGGCCCACAAAAAAGTGTAATAAATATCCAAAAATAGAAGGTGCATATTTATGAGTAATGGACTAAAATAACAAAATGTGCGTGTTTTTAAGGAACGGAAGAAGTATTAAATAGTGAAGTGAAAAAAAAGAAAGAAGAAGAAGCAGCATAACACTATGTAAAAAGCAAAACGTAAAAAAAGTATTTATTGATGATTTATTTTGCTTTTTATATATGAATCCCCAAATAATGTGTTAGCCTAATAATAGTGGGGTTAATCTCGGCAAATCTCGAGTTCGAATCATCCACGATGGCGTTGTATAATTTAAATTTAATGTAATTTTGTTAAAAAAAGCATTTCACACTATCAAATTTACCCAATTCGAGGAGCATCAACAATCCATTCATTTAGTGCTATTATTTTATTGTTATATGCTCATTTATTTATAGGGTTGGAGGATGGTATTTATTCAAGTTGCATGGCTACTCAAAAGCAACCAACTTAATATCTGCCCCATCACATATTGCTTGCTACCTTATAAATTATTATCATACCCCCACACAATTAATACTTGTCCCTTTTATTTCTTCACATCAACATCCAAATTAAAACCAACAACTACTTATGCACTACTCTCTAACCCCCAATCCCATAGAGAAATCACAAATGACTTCTCCTATTATCATCTTCTTCACAACAATGCTACTACTCCAAACCCTAGAAGCCGACGCCAAAGTATCGTCAATCATTGTCTTCGGAGATTCCTCCGTGGATTCTGGCAACAACAACTACATCCCCACTCCCCTCAAGAGCAACTTCTTCCCTTACGGCCGCGATTTTGCAGCTGCTAAACCCACCGGCCGCTTCTCCAACGGCCTCCTCCCCACGGATTATATTTCTCGAGCCTTTTCCCTCAAATCCACAATTCCTGCTTACTTGGACCCTTCTTATTCGATTCAAGATTTCGCCACCGGCGTCTGCTTCGCCTCTGCTGGCACGGGTTACGATAATCTCACCTCATCGGTTCTTGTAAGCCCTCTTTCTCTCTCTAATGATTATAACAGTTTAGGATTACATATTCTAATTATCATATCTTAGATATCGAACATATTCTTAATGTGTGATGTATCATCCTTACATATTTTAATTAAAATTTTCATTGTAAGTTGCGCCAACACTACCATCATCAATTCATCATTAGATCATAGATCGATGTCTAGTACTCCCTCCATTTCTTTTAATACACATATCGAGAAAATAAAGAATTTACATTTATAACCTTATTAAATAAGGTAAAACCAAAAAATGTTAAAATTCAACTCTAAAATTTTGAAATACGACACTTATTCAAATATCCATTTGATCTGATTAATATGACAGTCAGTTATACCCCTATGGAAGGAGGTGGAGTACTTCAAGGAGTACCAAGCCCGCCTTCGGAGCCACCTCGGGCACGAGGAGGCGAACGAGGCTCTGAGAGAGGCTCTCTACCTAATAAGCATAGGAACCAATGATTTCCTAGAGAATTACTATCTTCTCCCTCACAGAAGGTCGCAGTTTACCATCGAGGAGTATCAGAAGTTCCTCGTTGGCATAGCGAAAGAGCTTGTAACGGAGATTTACGAGCTCGGAGGTCGTAAGATATGCCTAACTGCACTTCCTCCAATGGGGTGCTTGCCACTTGAGAGAACAAGAAATCTTGGTTTGGGAGGGAAATGCATAGATGAGTATAATCATGTGGCAATGGAGTTCAATGCAAGATTGAGGGGTATAGTTGGGAATTTGGCTGAGGAACTTTCTGGAATACAGTTGGTGCTCTCTTCACCTTATGATTTTTTCTATGATATCATTCAGAACCCTCATTCTTATGGTATGCATTTGTTTTATTATCTTTTTAAGTTTTAAATCTATATCTATATTACATGCATGGAATAAAATGTATGTATGTAACCATAATGTTTAATACATGATTAAAGTTCAAGATTTAGAGTATATATAAGAAAAATATATATACTGAAATCTTAAATCACTGATTATGACATGCGTCACTCGTCACACGATTAGACAATAGAGATCTGAATTGGTATGTAACAACACAATAAGTAAGAATTACAACCGTTTTCTAAAATTATACATGAAATATACTTTACCCGTTTCGGTAATAACGACTCGTTTCTAATTGGTATGAGTTGGAGGTGCAGGTTTCGAGCATGCAGCAAAAGCATGCTGTGGGAGTGGACGGTTCGAGATGGGTTACTTGTGTAATAAATACAATCCCTTCACATGTTTGGATGCTTCAAAGTATGTGTTTTGGGACTCATTTCACCCCACTGATAGAACCAATGCCATTCTTGCTGACTTTGTTTTTAGGGAATTTTTAGCTGTTTTTCAGTAAGTCTAGTGTGACTACTAGCGCTATAATTAATTACTACTCCCTCCGGCCCACTTTACACGTTTTATATTAAACTGAGTGTATTATAATAATAAAACGTGTCAAGTAAAAAGGGTCGGAGGGAGTACTATAATTCAATTGCATTCATTTATTTTTCTTCTTTGAAAATGCTGCTGCATTGTTGTAGCTAGGCAGCTTAGGTTCTAGATTAATGATGTGGGATATAATAAATCTTTTGAAAATGTTAGTTGCATTATTGTTAACTTGAGTTGCATTGCGGTCCCGCGAAGTTGGTATTCTCATACTGCCTAAGAAACTTTCCGACTGTTGAAAGAAGTAAGTTCACTTTTTAGTTAGTGATCAAAAATTTTAGAATCATAACCGAATATTAAACTCCAATAACTTAACTAGCTACTGATTCGACTGTTCGAACAATTTTTACGACTTATAACGTGTGTGTGTGTATATAGATATATTTGTTTTTTCATTTTCTGATTATAAAAAATAATATTTGGATAGATTATTCCAAATTGTTAATTCTTAATTGTCTCAAAATTCACAAATTTTCAATTTTATTTTATATTTTTCAAAAACATTCTGTTTGGTTATTAAAAATACGTTAACTTACAAAAAAATTTCATATTTTTTCATGATGATATCCATCTATCAAGTTTAAATTGATGTAGGATCTTTTTAATTTCATATCAATATAAAACAAAAATGTTAGATTCCAAATGTATGCTCATTAGATTCTACACATGGATATGTATCCACCTTACATATTTCCAGCCTCTATCACGAGAAGCTTCAAATCTAAGTTCAAGAAAAAGAAAAAGAAATGGATTTATAGTTGAAGAATTAACTACTATAAAAGATGACTGTTTCTTTTATTTGTCACAGACAAAAACAAGTATATATATATATATATGGATGAAGATGAATGAGAGTTGCATGCCAACCAAAATATATAAAGTAGCATATATACTTTTGTGGGTGTACATTCATAATCATACCTAACAAAAAAAAAAACATATTTCCACAATTTTATCGAATCAAGTAACGAATTGCTCGCGAGTACGCTATGTTCTTTAACAATCTTAATCTTTGAAACGTACGTACCTTATACTGTAATGCTGAAAATTAGTTTGTATTACGTACCAGCTTCTTCTACCTATACCGCAGTTGAAGCACCTAAAGGCTCGGGCGCATTTCAAGTTTGTTATCCTAACCGTCTTCTCTTCTCCATTGGGAACCTGGCCCCTTCTTCTCTTCTATTTTTAAGCAATAAGTTGGGCTATCTCTTGCTTAAATTTACAGAGTTATCACTAAACGATATCAAACGAGTTTTTATTGAATCGAGTGCACAATTACTCCCCAATTGGTTGTAAGTTATATCAAAACTCATTGCTAACAAGCACCAGTGGTCTAGTGGTAGAATAGTATTGGGATATTGGGTTATCAATCTTTCCAAATTATTATGAGGAAATACTACATTCAATCTGAGCACATATTTCATTTTTTTTTATTTCTAATTGATTTCAAAGAACTAAACAAACCATATATGTGAGAATTTGAGATTGGACTAGAAATTTTTTATGTCCCCATCTGAGTTCCGAAAATTTTGAGATTGGGATTAGAATTTTGAAAAAATTTAGGGCTCGAGAGTCCTAAATCTTGATCGGAACTCTTGATTTTTCGAATTAATTTTATATATTTGGAAAATTTTGACTCGGTTCGAAACCGGGACTTAAATTTTTTTGACGTTTGATCTAATAATTTTTAATATGCCTGTGTATATGAAAATTTTATTGTGTATATGGCGACCCCTCCCCCGCCGCGTAATACCCGCCCTGATTTAATCGGGTAACGGGGTGGGTATGGGAATGAAATCATGAAACGGTATAGGGACGGAAAAGTAAAGCCCGCCCCATTGTCACTGCTAATCCGGCGGATAGGCCCAACTAGAAAATTCGGGGTTTGAGCTAGTTCGGGCTTGAAAAATGAGGGCCCAACCTTTGTATTCTTCTAAAAGGCCCAAAATAAATTAATGGGCTTATAAAATATTCGGCCCTACAAAAAATAAAAACAGAAATAAAAAAACCCTCCCGCAAGAAAACACAGAGTAATAGTAGTTAGTTGTTGAGCTATAAACCCTTAAACCCCAAACTCCAATCCCTAATTCAGTTCCCAATCTCACCGCCATGGATCACATAGCTGCAGCAGAAGAGAGATTGGTCAACGACAGGTTGCGGCAGAAGCTTAATGATGTTAACATCGCCGCCCAGCACCACCTCGCCCCCATCCAGGACCACATCAATTTCACCCTCCAGGTCCGATCATCTATGCCGTTTTATATATATATTTACATTTAATTGATCGATTGGGTTTTGAATTTTTGTTTCTGGGGTGTGGTTTTGCAGCAAGCGTACTTCAAGTGCGCGCACGAGTGTTTCGACAGGAGGAGTAAGCAGGACGAGATAAGCAATTGCGTCGAGCATTGCAGCGTGCCTGTGCTCAAGGCGCAGAATCTCGTGGAAAATGAAATGGCCAACTTTCAAGTACTTGTTCCTTCCATTCAATTTTCAAATCTTTTTTGTTTAGGAAAAAACGAACTTGCTGCATGCTCATTTAATGGTTGAATCTGATATTGGTTATGTATATCAGTATATGCAATGAAGTGCATAAGGTGTGATTCTCTTGTATGAACAGTGTTGTGAATCTGTAGTACTCTCTCCATCCCAAAAGAGTATATAGCACGTGTTTTAATAAAATGTTAGGTGAGTGTATTGCATTAGGTAATTCAATCCACATTGTTCGAGATAACGAGGAGAATAAGTTTGGGATTGTGTATGGGACCAAAATGGCAAAAAGATCATACTCTTCCAAGATAGTCTTTTTAGAAGGTTTCTTATTATACATTAGATGCTTAGTCCCCCTCAATTTAGATTCATTCCTCACAACACTTGGCTTTATTTTGCCTCTGTCTGGTTTCTACTTTCTACACATAATTGTATGCAATTTTACCACCTATAAAGATTCATTATACATATTGCATTGTTTTTGTCCTTTTTTTTTCACAATAAGTTATGCTAATGAGCAATAGCCTTCCTTTAACAACAAAGTAAGGGCTAACATATTTCACATTGCAACCAATCTGTAGTGCTTGAGTTTAGAAACTGTATTTTCCATTATCTGTTAGTTGCAAATTTTGAAATTTTTTAAGGAGTGTTTACCAAGTAGGATAGGATTAATTAGAATAATACAATCTCTTGGGATTACTTTAATCTCACCCTTCTAGGTGGGATACTTATCGTTTATCAAGCAAATAATCTCTTATTGGAGAATTAATCACGGACTTTGGGATATCCTAAGTATAATCCTGATTAGTAAACACTAGATTAACCTATATTATTTTTATCTATCTAGGTTTATCCCTACTTATCCCGCTTAGTAAACGTCCCCTTAAAAGAATTATGAAACTTGTTCAATTTGAGCCAGTATACGCTATTGTATGATATCAGTAACATTGATATCAGTAACATTGAACCATAACGCCAAATTGATTTAACTGAAGTATATTGTGATGGTTCATCTTGGTGTAACTTATTGCTTGCGCTGGATGATATTATGCTATGTATGGATGATTGAGTTCTGGTTCATTCTAATTATCACATCAAGAAAACTATTACACAGTAGTTGGTTCTGAAGTATCTCCAAATAAATGTTTTCTCATCGATGTCGATGCTTGCAGGAAAGGTTGAGCAGGTCTCTGGCTGTCTGCCAAGATAAATACGAGGCAGCCAAGCTCCAGCAAAACAGCAGCAGTGCCCGCAACGATTTAGAGTCGTGCGTAGACCTTTCGGTTAAAGAAAGCATAAATTTGCTCCCACATATTGCGGGAAAACTGAGAGCGTATCTGTCGATGGAGAATTAGAAGCTATATCACCATGCCTTTTCTTTTCTTTTTTGTACCCTTTTAAGAGATGGGATCAACATGTGATCTGTGTTGAAATTGACATTTATGAGAGAGAATACCAGAAGAGTTATTTCTTTGATGAATTTCATGTCAGACACTAAATATGCACAAATTTGATCTAACCCATTTTCTAAATATAGTTATATGCATATGGAATGTGTAAAAAATAATTGATATACTCGAAAGAAGCAAAAGAAAGAATGTAGACCATAAGACAAGAAAGAATAAATAGAGCAGTTGGATTTATTTATACCTAACAAACAAGATTAGAGAGTGCAATGCTGGCAGTGGCAACAGGGATCTTATAATTCAAGCTTTATTTTTTACATATCAAGTAACATAAATAACTCTCAGGTAATTACACAGATTCTGTTGATAAAAGTATAACTACTAAGCTTTAGGAGCCAAGGTTGCTTCTTGCTCATTTATATGCTTCTGACCTTCAAATTTGTCGATCGCCACCTGAAGTTCATCTGTACCACCAACTGCTCTCATTGTGTAGAAATACACTCCAAAGACAAAAGACGTGAGTCCTCCAGCAACAATCACATTCTTTGTCTTTGGTGCAAGGGCGCGGAATCCTGAAATCCCAGTCATCACAGCTTAATCTGTGCTCTGCAACAGATTAAACAAACAATGGCTTATTTATCAAGTGAACCCATGCAGAAAGTCATAACTCACAAGGACTCAACTGTGAATCGAAAAACATATTTGTGTCCAGTAGAATAATCACATGTTTAAATAACTCAAATCAGTCCTGGGCACAAATAGGCTGCAAAGTAGACTCAAAACTCTAGAAGTTCTAGACCACCATGTTGTTGAGTCAAGTCTCATCAAGCTACCCTTATTTTCGTTCCCTTTGCATTCAAGAATGGTGCAAAGGAACCGTAAGTCAGGAAATTATCAAATATCAAAGTTCTATATTACAACACAATCTTCAAAGGGGTCCCATTTATTGTGAAATCAAATGACAGAGCTATGAATCACCATATTCTGAACCTGACACTGTTCTATCATATGTGGCTGGATGAGCAAACTGAATGGAAGCAAATATAACAATACTAACAAACAATCCAATACTCCAAAATGGGAAAACCAGAACTTCGAAAGCATTAATAGCTACCTTCAAACCGACATAGTGCAGAAACGAGCAACAAACCTTAAGACCTAACTACAATATTTTTCACTAAAATTAAATCTCCTAGTTATCGAATCACTGTGACTTCATTGTACGCTAGCTAGCTTGCAAATCGTTCGTTCTCATACCAAACCAAGCTATGAAACATGTTCTTCGTATCAATCAATTGCAAAAGCCTAACCAAAAGCAGCGTTAGAAGCTAAAAATCAAAAGAACACATCAAATAATCATCCGATTCAATTCGGTATCTTGAATTAAAACATGGAATTAAAAAGTAAATGAATCGTATAATGAAGAGAAGAAGAGCTCACCAGATTTCAAACCCTACAAAATCGAGATTTTCTGTCACAGTTTCCACTGAAATTGCAATTGGAATGTGATATTATTGAAAAACAGGATAAAACGACTTCTAATCATCAGCTTTTATACTGTAGACCGGAATGGTCCGTTAAAGGGCCAAGCCCAATATAGAAATGGGATCTTACCATTATGTTAATCATTAGAGTTTTTTGGTCAAAATTAAAGTGAATCATTATTAACGGGACATAGTAAGTGGAGTATTAAGTAACATTAGTATTAACTCGTGAATTATTTGGATTTTGATTCGCTAAAAACTAGTTTGATATTTGTTTCTTTAGTAACTGAACGGCACTTGAGCTTCGAGTCGAGCTCAATTTTATTTCATCGAACTCGAGTATAATGATATTCAGTTTAAATCTAATTTTAAAGAGTCGAGTTTTGAATAACTCTCGAACTTTGTTAACAAGTTTGTTCATGAACCAACCAAATATGTTCACGGACTTTATTAACGAGCATGTTCGCAGACATATGACATGTGTAAACGAACTGAACTATTCAGAACTCAATAAAACCATATTCATTTAGCAAACCAACCAAGCTCGAAATTTTTTCAGGCCGAAGAACTTAATAGTATTCATTAGAAAGGTCGCAGACATATTTGAATCTAATGTTAACAAGCAAATGATGAAATATCTTATAAACTTTGTCAATGAGTTTGTTCACGAATTTTGAAAAGTTCACAAACTCCTCACAAAATTGATCAATTAATAAAAAAACAACATATTAATTTAAAAAACTTTGTTAACGAGTTATTAACGAACTCGAATTCAAATAATTGACAAACTCAAACTAAATTCAAACCTAGATTCAAATACACTATAAATCGAATGAAAAATTAACAGATTTCGAGTATTCAATTAAATTATAGCCCTAGTTCTAGCACAAGAGTTATGATTGGTCTGTTCAATGAAAAAAAAAAGGTTTATGTTTGATCAATTATGTTTTTAATTTAATTGAGCATATTTTATTATGAAGAAAATAACGTGTATATTAAGCAACCAAATCAAGCATTGTACATAACTAACTCATAACGACATATTTTGTTCCCCTTTTGAGTTCTCAACTTTGAAAGTTTAAACAAAAAGCATACTTCAACTATCAAGTAAAACATAGCATAATTTTTATATCAAGATCAACGAATTCGAATCTTTCAACATCTGTGACATCGTTTTAATACTTCGGCTTCAACACTACGACAAAAACCGACCCTGCAGTCCAATTCTCAGATGTCGTATTAGAAGCCTCTTCTCACGGTATGCCCTGGCTGGACAAAAAAAGTGCAAAAGCTAATCTAGTGCCAATCAAGACTTATTCGAGGCTAAGTAGATTCTTGCTAGCGAATAAAATTTATGCTTCGGGTTGCATCTTTTCACATTCTTCCCTTATGGACTGGAAAAGAACCGTCGATAGGTATCTCTCACCGAAGCTAGGAAACACGACCTACAACAACACAAGGCTTCATATAAGGATATAATGAAGAAATCAAAATACTAAGTGTTCCATATTATTTCCTGCAATCAAACAATGAGCCTGCAAAGCATCATCACGACCGTGCAATTCAAGGATGTATACAATGTAAAGGATCATATGATTGAAAACTCTATTCTTCTCCTCAAGGAAAGAACTATTATGAGGCTGCAATGCTTGGGAAGAGTGAGATACGTTCTAAATGACATATTTGGGTAATATATCGCCATATTGGTAAATAACTAAGGATGTATATTAATCAATTTCGAAATCTGAAAACAGAATGCAACCTCCATGTTTGAATCAATAATATAATGTGAACTTTGTTGAACTGCTAATAACCAAACCAAGGAGAAAATATGATAAGCAAACACATAGGAGCAGAGATTTTGCAAATAGATCATAAGTTCACAACTTTTGCATCAAACTTCAGATCCAAGTCCATAGGAATATATAAGAGCAGCATGACTATCACTATGTTCATATGTGCGTGTATGTATATATTTATATTACCGCTATAAGCTTCCCAGCATTCTCAGGCCTCTTTCCAACCCTAATAGCAGCTGCAGCTGCAGCTCCAGAAGAAATACCAACCTGACCAGAAAATTCCGGCAGAAACATACACTGAGCAATAATATTTTTAGAATCCATAAAGCTTTTATTGCAAGAATATATATATTAACCTGCACTTCTCCAATACTTTAATTTACCCATCATAAACTCATTTATAAGCAGTAGACACAAATGCAACCTCTTGACCATATAACTCAGTGGAGCAATATATAATTGATTCAACAGAGGCCTGACTAATTAAGGCCACTGCTCAAGTCAATACTTTTTTAGCATTAGCATATTACTTCACTGCTTTAAATATCGCCCAATGCTTTAGCTTTTTTTCTATGGGGGTGCACAATATTCTTTTCCTTAGTTAAGAAAATTGAGTCATATCTTAATATTAAGAACAAAGATGAAACTGTTTAATTAGATTAGATTTCATTGGAAATATGATGAGTGTGTGGTTGACCATTAGGATTGATAACTGCACACAGATTTGTGTGCTTATTAAGATGAGAATTTCCTGTTTCTGATGAGCAGATGCAACGGTCACTGCTTCCATTGCTATTACAACATTACACGTTAGTTGTAACAACTGGGATACCATGTAATGATTGAAGATGTTTTAAATAGCAGATGGGCAGAAATAGTAGTTCAGCATGATTCGAGAAGATATCTTTTTCTTTTTTTAGTCTAAGAAGATGACAATCAAGATGAACTAACCAGAAGGCCCTCTTGGAGAGCTAATTGCTTCGCAGTTTCCACAGCTTCATCACTTGATATCTAACAAGGAAACCGAGATGAGCAGAGAAGGACAAAGCTTAGAACTTTAATATGTATATGCATTGAAAAGTTTTAAAAATGTATTCTGAACAACTGAAAAGCCAGGTGACATACATTCAGAAAATAAACATGTCAGGAACATCTATAATTGAAACCAATAGGCGTCTCATGAGTTATAATGAAAGCATTATAAGCAAAATAATATTTTCTTTTTTGATAAATCGATATTCTTCATGTTTAAGGTCAAGGCCAATTAATATGTAGATGCTACAAAAGCACGGCAATCATAACCAGACCTCTATAACTTCATCCATCACATCTTGATCTAAATTCTTCGGGATAAAACCTGCTCCAATTCCTTGAATTTTGTGAGGCCCTGCAGTTTCAAATTGCAAATACCAAAAACGTACACAAATTTAACAAGGAAATGTAACTCAGCAAAGATGTAATAGGCTGCCATCTTACCAGGTTTTCCACCAGACAATATGTTGCTTTCAGTGGGCTCCACACCAATGACCTAAAGCAAAGAAGTGATTACATGAACTAATAAAGAAAGATTAATCCATAAAAACTTATATAGCCAGCCATTGTCAAGAATAGACTAGCACTATGTCATTTTCATGGAGCAGTTATGCATACTAGAGTTTAATTTATCGGAGAAAATGCATTACCTTAACGTTAGGGTTGTATTTTTTGAGATAGCGGCCAACTCCTGTAATGGTTCCACCAGTGCCAATTCCAGCAACTAGTATATCCACCTTGCCTTTTGTATCTTCCCAGATCTCAGGGCCAGTGGTTTCAAAGTGAACCTGTAGGTACAATAAATTGGGAATTTAGAAATCTCATATATGACTTCAGTGCCAACCAGTAATGATAGTCCTACACACAAATTAAGAATCACATGGTGCAAGCATAATGAAGGATGGGACCAATCAAGGTAGATACTAAAATGTGCTATTAGTGTGTACCAAAAAGGTCAAAGAGCTGCAGAACAATATTTAGGCAAATCCTGGATTCAAACAATTTTTTAAGGTTTATAAACTAAGAAACTATTGCACTAATTTCTTTAAAGAAAAGCAGGCATCAAAGTATAGTCTAATATCTACTCTGGATATCAGTAAGAACCTTGGGGTTTGCAGGATTATCAAATTGTTGAAGCATGTATGCATTTGGGGTGCTATTTACTATTGCTTCAGCCTTTTGAACAGCTCCTTTCATGCCTTTAGCTGCCTCGGTTAAAACTAGTTCAGCTCCGAATGCTTTCAAGAGAACCCTTCTCTCAAGACTCATGGATGCTGGCATTGTTAAGATGAGCTTGTAGCCTTTTGAAGCAGCGATAAATGCAAGGCCTATTCCCGTATTTCCACTGGTAGGTTCAACCAACACACTCTGTAAAACAGCCAAAATTCGCTGATAAGAACAAAGCTTATTAAAGACGAGAAGATCGCCATTTGGAAAAGTAGGATTGTGTAACAAGTGCATCAAATTTGTATTTATAGAATGATTTAAACCAGACATATTCTAGCATTAGGTAGGTAATGGTCAAATTAAAAGAGAAATAACACACAAATAAGGATATTGGAAAATTTTATCCAACACAGTTATGATTCTTTATCTAACCTTTCCTGGAGTAATAAGCCCTTTCTGCTCAGCATCATTAATCATACTTAATCCTATCCTGAAATAAAAGGAATGCCATGTATAAGCTTAATAGGTAACACCTGAAGACTGAATTCTGAAGAACTTTTTCTGACTAAAAGATTGGGTTACTAAACGAGTCAAGAAAGCAAAAAGGATATGTTATGCCCAATAATGAAATGTATCTTTTAAGGCCAGAAACACAAAGTCCTGTATGTGATGACCGGAACATCTCTCACCTATCCTTGACACTGCAACATGGCTCCATAATTTCAAGCTTTGCAGCTATATTTGCAACACAACCTTTTACAACATTGTTCAAGTAGACCATTGGTGTATTCCCAATGAGCTGTCAAAAGGTAACAAATATTGAGAAAACTAAAAATGGAAGATAACTCAAGATGCAGCTATCAAAGATGGACACAACTAAAAAGTAACATAATTGAAATATAAGATGTATATATCATTATATTGTATGTGAAATTAAGTATCCCATATATAAAATGCACCCAATAGCTAGAACTTTGTATACATGCTAATTAGCTTTGGGCTTCAAATTATTTTGATTTTTAACAACTCAACCAATGAACAATAATAATTTCACTCCTCCTTCCATCATATATCAGGTCATGTTAAAGTCTGATATTTGATCAGCTGATTTGATCACTCATTCAAAGAATAGCCACATTAAATCGCCCCACAGCCTGTAAATGCAAAAGTCTTTGCACGCACAAAAAAACTCTCTATAGGCCCTTCCATTTCTTTCCTAGATTATCTCAGACCCTTCCATTTCTTTCCTAGATTATCTCAAAGTAATCGCTGTTACAAATGGCGCATAACGAATATTCAGAACTCTAGAATGAAGAAGGTGCTTAACAGCTCAATATTTCCAGAACACCTACAACACAACATTGTCATGAATAATCAAGAAGGAAGACGAATCTCCAAATTATGCAATTGAACTCTCTAAGACTCTAACTGTTTAATAAAAACACTATTTTGATATTCCCTTCCTATCATAAAAAGTGAGCTTTGAACATAGATATCTTCTTTCTAAACCCATCCTTTAAATTAAACTCCCTAAGCAGTAAGCAAGGTCACATAATTTCCATTCAAATAAGAGTCTACAAAATTCAAGCTCCCGACGAATTTCATATGCATATGACAAAACCATCCGATCCAAGCACAAATCTCATAGTGAATATAGATTATAAAAACTACAGTGCGACCTGAGTAACATCTTCAGCGATGTTGAGTCCTTCGATCTCCGTCTCGGTATCCGCCTCCAAGGAGACTGCCTTGCACACGATTCCACTAATTTTCCTGCTCAAAACTCCCCCGCTGGAAATCCTAGTACTGTTGCCGAGCTTCCATGCGCCGATGCGACAGCGCTCAGCGACGAGCAACCCCGGCGAACGGCTGTCCAGCTTGTTGGCCGTGCACATAGATGTGAGCGGCTTGTTCACGAGCGACGCCATCTCCGATTTTCCACCACCACTCTGAAGCTCACTGTGTGTGTGTTTTGTGATTGTGAGTGTGTGTGTGTTCAGATACAGAGACGATTAGATGGTTCTGTCTCTATGTAGTGTAGCCATTTTTCATTATCCTTTTCGCCAACAAAATGTCCCTCCTGCCCTTTACGACATCGTTTTTGTCTTAGCCAATTTTGTAGGAAAAATCAGCTAATCACATCTCTGTTTATGGATCGAATAATATCAGGTTTGAGTTCGTTTGAAAATTTGAATGATCAATTTAGCTCGAGTTTGGTTCGTGCTTTGTTAATCGTGTTTGTGTTTGATTCATTTAATATTCAATTGAATAAGAAATTTGAACGAGTGATCAAATTTAACATGTGTTTGTTAAAGTATTTGAGTTCGAACTCATTAATAAGTTCGTTTATTAAATTGTTTGAGTTAACACACACATATATATATATATATATTTGTATATTAATTAGAGAAGTTTGTATATAAAGGTCGCGGGCTATTCAATACTCGACTTGTTTTTTACTTAGTCTTGTTTACAAAGTTCGCAATTTATTTGAAACTCAACTTGTCAAGATACTATTCGAACATGTTCGGGATTTTTCGAATATCATACCATTATGTTTTGAGTTCGGATCAAAAAACATCAAACTAGCTCGAATTCGATTTGTTTATTAATAAACAATTATCGAATGAATTTTTTATTAAATCGAACTTCGAATAGTTAATTAGTAGTTTAGCTCAACTCACAACCATAATCACAAATTCACAACTAGGAATGACACGTTTTATATTCAATTAAGTGTATTAAAACAATAAAACGTGTCAAACTTAGTGGGATAGAGAGAATAAGTTGCATCATGTCACGTTTTGAGAAAGGGAAAAAAGTAAGAAGATAAAGATATTATTGTTGACAAAGTTGGTGGAAAAAAAGAATTTGTGAAGGAAGAGCACAAGTTTAGATATTTTTATTAGTTCATTGTATTTTAAAATAGTCCCCACTAAAATGAGATTTATTCCATTTATACTGTCTCAATTGAGATAAGTGATTTTATTTTATAGTAAAATTTGTCAAACAATCTACTAAAACTACTTAATTACAAAGTTAAAAATGTTTCTTAATTTTCGTACTGAAAAAAAAAATCATGATTTTAATTGGGATAAATGAAGTATTTATAGGTAGTTCATAATATATATAATCACGATTGAAGCAATGATGAGTATTTTTTTTTCCATGCAATTTGGTGTATTTATGCTTACTATATATGCCATGATTTCCAACAACGGATAAAATAAAATAAAATATATATTGCTAAGTATTTAATTTATTTATTTTCATAATTGAATCTTCATAGTTTCCATTTGAAATTTTGTATAACATTATACTTCTTTTTACATAAAAATTATGAAGATTGAATGGTGGAAATATAAACAATAAAATATTTAAAATTTTGGTTTTTTTACCCACCTTATTTTATCCTTTATTTTGGTGGTATAACACGAAAATGCAACTATATTTAATTTGATGTATTATTACATGTCAATAATAATATACTAGTGGAAAATGAAAGCATACCTTGTTCACGAAGGAAACTTATTTTATCCGTCCCACCAGAAGCGGTCACAAGTGAGTCGGCACGGAGAATGAGAAATTAAAGTGTTGTGTGTGAATAAAGTAGGAGTGATGTATTTTAAAGGTAAAAACTTTTTATTTTTAGGAAAGTGGCCACTTGGGACGACCCAAACAGGAAACATGACCACTTTTAGCGGGATGGAAATAGTAGTATTTATAAGAGAAGTGATTATGAACATCCTTCTAATTATTTCGTTATCTATTTATAAGTATTTCTATTTGAGAATTTCGAATATATAAATCTTAATTTTAGTATATTTCATTTACTATATGTAATGTGGGTGAGATTGTTTATTGGTTGAATACAAAAGATGAAGACCTTTCAAAGCGAGACAATAAATTATTATAATTACAAAAGTATACTTGTTCCTTTAATTATTATAGCTTTATGCTTATCTAATGACCAAAAATGCAACTACTACACAAAAATAAAGACTATCAAATGATCTTTCTCTAATTAGCTGAACTTTCATCAATTAATGTCCACCTGGAAGAAGAAAAAAAATGTTACTCCCTCCCTCTTTTCCGACTAAGTTGAGGTATTTTTTTTGGGTATAGTTATTAAGGAGTGTATGTTTAGAATTAAAAAATGTATAAAGTAATGATAAAAATATATATTATTTAAATTTATGTGTGTGATAAAGGTATCCAAAAAATAAAATACCCCAACTTAGTTGGGACGGCTCAAAATACTATACGCCCGAATTTAAATGGGACGCTGGAGGACTTTGAAGTTTTTGACATGGTAAGATGCGTTAATTTATATTATGGAAATGGAAATTTGTACATAACAATGAACACTCTTTTTTGACAAGTTTATATAAACACATCAAAATGCATTCTTTCACTTTAATCGTAAAATTTGCCATTAATGGAAAAAGATTAATGTATTCTACTTACAATTTCTCAAATAATTATAATGGATTTTAAATGCATCACTTTTTGAATCTGTGATAATAAAGTATTGACAGTTGAGTGTAACAAACTATTAAAGATATGGTCAAACTATTAAGGAATGCAATTATTATGACTTAAACAAATGACGTTTCTATTTGGGTTTACTCCCAAATTAAATAATATTTAATGGTGGATGTAGAAAAATTGATAATTTTAAAATTAAATCATGCTACGACTAAAAATGATGGTAATGATTTTTGTACGAATATTCGAAAAAATAGCGTCAAATTTACGATTTTATAAGGATAAAAAAGATTATAAAACAAAATGTTTGGTAGGGACTAAAGAGCCTCTTCCCTTAACTTTAGATCTGTTTCTGATAATACTTCATACGTCCTATAAAAAAATGACTACAATAAATTCGATATAAATATTAAAAAAAAAGGTATTGTGTTTTGAAAAGTATATGATCACTTTAATGAGAGTATTAATTTAAACAAATATTGAACTATTTAATAGTGTTATATACGTGATTAAAACATCAGTTTTGGCTATATAAAGCTTGAACTATTCATTAAAATTTACGAGTATTTTTTAACTTTTAGTATGCTTTGTTATTAAATTATAGTAATATTTTTTGAAAATTTAAATTTTCATATTCGTTATAATTCATTTTAGTATAACAAAATTTTATTTTTAATATGTACTATAAATTTGATAGTAAAATATTAAATATAATGTAAAAAGTATGACATTTCATCATGAATAGAAATATATATTAGTGAACTTGCAAGACTAATAATAAAAGTAGTACTCAATATTTTTACGAAAATAGTTTATAATTTGTAATTTTAAAATGTCCACTAAAAAAATTTACATTTGATTATTTTTATTTATATCAAATAGGTTTAATATACAACTAAATTTAAAATAATCCACTAAATACAAAACATACTTTAAAACAATACATGAAATGAGATCTAAACTTTACTCACTATTCTACGCATTAAAATAAAAACACATTATTAGAATTAAAATTTGTATGGATAAAAACCTAAACTATATTGGTGAAAGGATATAATAATAACTAAAAATAATTATAAAAATTGGTGAAAAATAAAATAAAATATAGAAAAAATCCTAAAGTTTAATACGTTGGTCGGAAAATGAAGAGGAAAAGGGGAAAATATAATTAAAACACAGACAGTCTCCACCATTACTATTAGCTTCACACTGAGATCTGGAGGAGGTTCCTCTCCTCTCCGATTCATTCACATTTCCCTCACTATTTCCTACTTTTCACCTATATACTGCTCAGAATTAGTAGATCCTCAATCCTTCGTTAGTTGTGGTAGTTTAGCTTCCTCGAGAACGACTAGAAAGCTTTTTGTACTGTTTGTAGATGAATTGTAGCGTCATAATTGTTTCCCCCCCTTAGAAAGTTACACCCAACTGACTTTACGGAGGGCAAGTTGAAGCTAAAGCTCTAATTGGATTATTGAGGTTCGATCTTCTCCACGGATTTGACTGATTTACTGTTTCTTGATTTTGCCCGCTACGTGTTTGTTGTATTGTTTCAAGCCATTTATTCACATTGCCAGCCTATAGCGTAATTCATTTGTGATGGGTTCACGCTGTTCGTTTTTCCCTTTCATAATGAGTCTTGCCCATGGAAGGATTATTTAATTCTGATGAAGGTTTTGTTACTTTTAATAGGTTCGGGTGGCTGCTGAGTTGCAGCGTCAACTATTCTGGCCGGGAACGGCTTTATTGAGGGAATGAATGAGAAAAGCTTCAGCGGATACTAGCATCTTAGTCAGCCAATTTGTTGTAACATACTTAGTTTAGCTAATTTAAGTAGTGAAAAATTTCGAGACGTGATATTGGGGCATGATTGCTTAGGTTTAGAGGAACCAAACTAGGCACAATGATCAGCAAACACCTTCTGTTGACTTACCTGTATCTCTTAGTATATATAACGCTATCCTCGGGAGTTATTCTATATAACAAGGTATGTTCTTGCTCAATGGCCATGATATGGTTCATCTGATTCAGTGTCCTTTTATTAGTTGATTCACCAATATAGTTTCCATCAGAATACTAAATACAATTTGTTTGAGCCTGCTTTTACTTTGGGCAAGATTAAGGTTATTGACTTATTTCAATTTGTTTGCATCTCACTTCAATTTTTTTCTTGTTTCTAGTGGGTCCTCTCGCCAAAGTACTTCAATTTCCCGTTGCCGATAACACTTACCATGATTCATATGGGCTTTTCAGCATTTGTGGCATTCATTCTTATCCGAGTTTTTAAGGTACATGTTATTTAAAATTTTATTAGGTATTGTTCTTGAGGTTCTTAGTTCATGAACTTTCTTACTGAGTGACTCTGAGCGATGGCATGACCTGCTTTTGATTACACAGACATGGTTGTTATTTTGGCTGAATTTTTGATTCGTTTTCTTTACTTTAACTCAGCTGTTTCTTATCTTCTGCCTTTGGTAGTCCTTATTTCATTGTCGATATGTAATCTTACGTTATTTTGTTTTATCTTTTTTTTATGCCTTTATTAAATTGCACCCCCCCCCTTTCAGGTTGTAGCACCTGTGAAGATGACTTTTGAAATGTAAGAGATGTTCCCCTCACGGGCCTCACCATTCTTATTCATTTCATGTACCATCTAGTCTGATCATATCTTTTGGCATTTGCAGATATGCGACATGTGTCATTCCTATTAGTGCCTTCTTTGCAGCAAGTCTTTGGTATGTGGTTATGTTTCATAGATTGAATTTACTATGTTCATAATATGTACGACAGTACGAGATAAATGTTAAATGATATGTACTATTAGTGCCTTCTTTGCAGTGCATCTTTGATTCTTATCACCATGTTTATACTCATTCTCAGTAAGGCCACAGCTCACCTAATCCAGATTGTTGCTATCAAATATCACTAATAACTAATCCATTTATTGAGTAAAAGGAAAGCTATTTTCGTATTTCACTCACTCTTCTTTGGGCCTTCTGACACACGGATAAATCTAAAAAAAAATGACATCTCTATATCCCTTTGAAATGAAATCTGCAAGAAATCTTTCAAACAGGTAAGTTGAAGGGGGGTGATTATTGCTTTTGTGGTAAACTGTGTCATGTGCACCTGCAAAATGCATTTCACTTCATTTTACAAGGCATGATCATTTCCCATTTGTTCATTGGGCTTTACTCTTGCACAGGTTTGGAAACACAGCGTACTTATTCATCTCCGTGGCCTTCATTCAGATGCTCAAAGCATTAAGTATGTTTGCTTATATTCATTTTGCCTCTTATCTCAATTCTTGTATTTGTTTTCTTTCTTCGTTGATTCCCAGTGCGACAGGATTTTGAATCTGACTAATTAGTATACTTGATTACAGTGCCAGTTGCCACTTTTGTGATGGCCGTTCTTTGTGGAACTGACAAATTAAGATGCGATTTATTGCTGAACATGCTGTTAGTCAGTTTCGGTGTCGTGATATCTTCATATGGGGAGATTCATTTCAATGTAGTTGGCACAGTTTATCAAGTTACAGGAATATTTGCTGAGGCTCTTAGATTGGTTCTTACTCAAGTTTTACTCCAGAAGAAGGGATTGACACTCAATCCTATTACAAGCTTATATTACATTGCTCCATGCAGGTAATCTTCCTCAATTCATGAAAATTGGGACTGCAATTAATATTCCTCAGCTTGAGAGTAACGTCCAGCGGAAAGGACTTTATTCTCCGCTTTTGGAATGTATAGTTTACATTTATTACATGTATAATGTATTAATATTATATTTAGAGATGTCCTTTCCCTTGTCAATGCAGCTTTGTGTTTCTGTTTGTACCATGGTACCTCTTGGAGATGCCTGGGATTGAAGTATCCCAAATCCGCTTCAATTTTTGGATATTCTTCTCAAATGCACTTTGTGCATTGGCTTTGAATTTCTCAATCTTCCTGGTAATTGGTAGAACGGGTGCTGTTACTGTTAGAGTTGCTGGCGTTCTGAAAGACTGGATACTTATTGCTCTTTCAACTGTCATTTTCCCCGAGTCTGCAATCACAAAGCTAAATATCATCGGTTATGCAATCGGTACACATCGTAGTCCACATTAAATTTGTATTTATCTAGAAGCAATCATCTCTAAGACCATCTCAAAGTTACCATTTTCTACAGCTCTATGCGGAGTAGTAATGTACAATTACTTAAAGGCCAAGGACGTCAGGTCATCCCAATCTCTTGGAGACAGTGAACGCGCATCAAAGGTAAATGGTCTTGGTCTTAGTTTAATTTAATGCCTTATATCTTCCAAGGATCTTTGATATTCGATATTACTCTAAACAAAATACTACCGGGCTATGCAATTCATGTGATTCAAATTTCGTCCTGTTTGATACTTATTGTATCTTCTGAGCGAAATGAATCTTGAACTCTGGATGAATAAAAGAAACTGGTGTTTCTGCAGGATCTGAGATCTTCCATTGACAACTCAAACAACGGTATGGGAGGAAAGAATGGAAGGAGCAGTTCTCATTTAGAGGTGGTGATAGACGAAGAAGTCCCTCTAATTCCTGCTGCTTCCAAGGGTCTGTCATCAAGGTCAAAACCCAGTTAGAGATAACTGGGAATGAATCACAATTGTTCCTCTAAGCTCCTTTTTTGCAGCGTATTGCCATATTCTTTACTAGAGTATTACTATAAATACTTGAAACATTTTCGTAGACGGTTGGAGTATGCAATGGAATAGTTGGCTGATTGCGTGAGCTCCTCGAATCTTTTTCTCTTCTAATTCAATTTGATTCTCATCATATTATTGATGCCCAATAATTGCCAGTAATATGTTGATCTGTGACTATTAATCGATGAGAATTCATGATTGGATGATCTAACTTCATGAAATTTTTCTTGACTAGTCATTAGTGAATTTTGGAGCTTGAAACTCAAGGTTCGAACTGCGCTTGATTTTTTTTTTCAAGCCTAGTAGTATTTCATTCGAAAGGTTCAAGAACATATTCTAATCTAATCTCAATGAGCCTAGTTTGAATAGTTCATGAATTTTGTTAACGAGTCTATTTACAAACTTAAAAAACAAGTCTATCAACTCAAATAATTTAAGAAACGAGCTTCTTAACGAACTTGAAGCTGAGCTCGAGCTTGAATTTGACTTCTCTATTAAATCGAATATTCAACAAACCAAATTCGAGTTTGGTTTACAAAGTTAGAACCGAGCTTGAGCCAAAATCTGGACCGACAGTATTTAGAGTTCAATCCGGTTTGATTACAACCCTAGTAGCAATCAGCAAATGAGTTAACATCTCATAGCAATACTATCCTTCACCATGTTTGACGCTAAGCACTCACATATGGTAATATCACACTAAATTTCAACAAACTGAACAAATGCATAACAGTTCGACGTACTTCGATCTTCAGCAATTTAATACATGTTAAAAAAGATTGACATGGTGAAACTGAATCTTCTACAAATATGAACCATGACAAACCGAGATAATCCACAATCCTACGATGCATTGATTAGTCCTTAGATAAAGAGTCTCAACAGGTAGCAATGAGTGTTGTCTCACAATCAGGAAACTAAATTTCACCGAGAAATATCTGCTTGTCACTGCTGCAAGACCCAATTATAGGTTCGTTGGGATGAAAGACACATTCATTCACTGAGCCAGTGTGACCAGGAAGCTTATACAATATGCGTCGTGAAGTGGTGTCCCACACGTACACCATGCAGTCGCTACTACCAGCGGTGACTTTGCTACCATCAGGTGACCAGCTACATCTCAGCAGGTTCTTCTCAAAATTGTGCTGATGTCCTTCAAGAATCTTCACGCAGCGATTCTGTGGGGCATATGGTCGCATATCCCATATACGTAGGGTGCAATCCATGCTGTTTGTTAGAAGGTAAGACCCGTCCGGACTCAACTGCATACCAGTAATCATGTCATGATGGCCCTGAAGCTTCATCACGGGCTCAGTTCTTCGTAAATCCCACACCTTAACATCATTGTCAATGCCGCCTGTGTAGATCTTATCTGATGCATCGGAGAAACCAACTGCTGTAATCTGATATTTGTCCGGGAAACTTTGTATGGAACCCCGTTGACGCATATCCCAGAGTTTTGCAGTTCCATCATCCGACCCACTGACAATGAGTGGTGGGCCCCTCCGAGCAGGACAACATGAGTTTACTACAAACAAGTGCCCAACCATCTTCTTTATCTGTTTCCCTGTCTCGACATCCCATGCCCTTAGAGTTTTATCGGGGCTCGTTGATATTATCTGCGAACCATCAGTACTCCATTGAACATCCAAGACAGCATTTTTGTGTCCTCTCAAGACCATAAAATTTTTGCAATCACCATTCACATTCCACAAGAATATATCCCTGTCATGCGAACCAGATGCAATGACAGTCCCGGAAGGATTAAACTTCATTGAGTAAATCGCACTCTGATGACCAGCCAGCAACATTATAGGCGCTTCTAAGCTTGAAGTCCGCTGTTTCCCATTGGGTCCACGACCAGGTGGGCCGAAGCTGTGTGTGACAGTTGACAACTCCATTGGAGTTGGACCAACCACAGATAGAGCACTTTCAACTTGCATCCTCGTCTATGCTTCACTCCTAGTCAGATATTGAATGAAAAGGCAATAATCACAAACTACAGCTCTGCATCAACATAAATTTATGATTCATCAAGCCAAACAAGATAGAGGATGAAATAACAAACAAACATAAATAATTGCTGAAAATGTAGAACAAGTATCTGTTTTTTAAAGTGGCAACCAGATATGAACAGAGAGCATGATACGTAATTACATATATCCAAACATATCTACCTTGTAACCCTAATCATACATAAATTCTATATGTATTTCTTCACAGACGAAATCTATCTACCCGTAGCCTTTTCTCAACATTCTCATCCAAACCTAACTAGCATCTACGACTCCCCCTCCCAGGTACCACCATGAAGAACCAAGAAAGAAAAAAAAGCAACGATGGCAGATGTGAGGTATAGATCTAACTGTTGAGATGCCAAGAGCACAAAACAAATCTAATAAAGCAGTCCATAACTACCCAAAATCAAATGCTTCACTTCACACATCTACAACACAAAAACCAAATCTTTAATGACATTTGCATTACAAATTCCATTATGCACCGTAACAAACAATCAGCTAAAACGATCATATAGCTATCCGATGATTAAGATACCCAAAATAGGGTCGATGCAGAACATAATTACGCCTACCACAATCCGGTAAAATATGAAATACGCATCAAATAGAAGCTTTGGAACACTGGGATGGTGCAATCACATAAACATTACCTTGGATTAGTAGGTACTTGTAAAACCCTAACCTAGGGTTCTTCAAGAAATGATCGGAAATTTCTCTGGTATGTTTTTGTTCAGCTGTGTTTTTACTTAGCAGCAGTGTGTGTGATTTAATGGGCCGATATGGGCCCAGTTATTCACTTATTGGGCCTTCCCTTTTCTTGCTCCATCAAATATAATATGATTTCATTATTTTCACACTTCCATATTATATAATGCGTGTAAATTCAAAAGATAAATGCAATTAGTTGTTAAAAAAAAGTCAAATTGAAATTTTTTTTTTGGGTAGATGTGTTTGAAAAAAAAAAGGTACTGTTAGAATTGAATTGGAAACGACAGTTATTGAAGTTTGATGGTACTCGACAGTTCGATTTCAAACGGTACTTATATAGATGAAGCTTGTGTTTTGGTTCTAAATTTTTAAATTGTGAACTATATAATTCGAAAATCTAAATTTTAAGTTGTGCGTGAAATCTAAATTTTGCTAACAGTATACAATTAAATTTATAATAATATATATCAAGGAAGATCTAAACGTATCGAAATATAAACATTTAGTGAATGATTGTAATAAAATAATAATGTTCCAAAGTCAGTAGCATCGGTTTATTAACTATTTTTCAATACAAGATTCTTAGTGATGAATGTCTAATATACGAGACAAAAGAAAACAAATGAATGAATTTAATATCTTAATACAAAATTAATTTAACGTTGTCACTTGTCACTTCAATAATACTAATAAATAAATACAAAAATTAAACATTACAAATTCAGCAAAACTGCAGTTGTCAAATTCCAAATATGTCCTTAAACGCCGACGGCTCTCCGCCGTCGACCTCGTCGTCGGCTGCAGCCGCAAGGGACTGGATTTTCCCGTCTTACTCATTCGTCCACTCCACGCATAACACCCGGAGAACCCCCAGAAGAAGGAGATTCTCCTCCTACCATCCACCGGCGCGGCAATTCAACTCCGCCGCGTCGGCGTTATCCTCCGGCGACGACTCGAATTCCCTCGGAGGCTTCTCTCAGAGATCGAGGCCGCGGAGTTTCGAGTTTGGCAACTACGAGAAGTCAACGAGGCTGCTGGCTGATGGTCCAGATGGACCCGCTGCAGCGGGAGTCCAGTCTAACGACGCCGTTTCTTCTGAGAAATGCGAGGTCAAGGATACTCAAACGACAGCTTCGGGAACGAGAATTTTCAGATTTTTCAAGGGTGGCTTAAGAATTCGACCGCAGTTTGCCTTTTCTTTTTCAGTAAGTTATTTTAATTTACTCGCTGTGCGTGTGTTTGTAGCAACGTACAACTCTGTGAAGGCAGAGGTACTACGTTTCTTGCTAAGCTATTTCGACTGTATTAGCTCGTGTATGCGTTTGTTTGTAGCAGCGTAGCTTTCCTCTGTTCGAATAGTGCAAATGTGCATGTATTGTTTAGTTTCTTCTGATGGCGATCGTGGTTTATTTTTCATTTGCAGATGCTGGCAACAGTGCTATCATCATTGTTGAGCAAAATTTTTTCTCTACACAGAGAGGTTGATGAGTTACAGGTAATTGACTAATTATGCAAGCTACGATGTCATTTACTTCACTCTCCTCATTTGCATCAAGAAGATTTTGTGCTGTGTCTATTTCTTCTACCATTTATTGCAGATAGATGATGAGAATAGCGTGTTTCGTATTTAAATTCCATGGGAATATTTACCGTGAAATTTAAGAAAATTGACCCCAAGACTTACTGTATTGTGAAATTTGTTGAATTCTTGAAGGAGTGTTATTTATCGACATGAATGCAAACACCTATGGTGCTTCGGAAGAAGTCAAAAATATAGTAAAGCTCCTAGTGATAATGGACATAACCAGAATATGAACTTTGAAAATTTTGATGAGAGATTCGGAACAAATTCCATGCTGCTTGTTGCTTGAACGTTCTTATTTTTGTTCTCTTATTATGTCCAGTATACATGCTTAATATACAATAAAGATAAGAAATGGAAAAAGTAGCATTACATTCCTTATTTTTATATGAATTGTAACATTTGCAAGATGCGTAATGATCATGTAAGATTTTTTTAAAGGATTTCCTTTTGATATGAATCTTGAAATAAAATGCCGCAGTTGGTAATACGGTAATACCTTACAATTTCTTTTCTTAACGTAGAATCTCAAATCTACTCCAAGCTTTTATATAGCAAACAAATCATGAAATATGATTATATTTTCACATTGAAGTTTTTTTTGTCATTTGCGTGCAGTTGCATGTGGGTTTCACGCTTCTCTTGCATTCTGATAATCCACATATGCTATTTACTTTAGCATCTAATTGTGCTTCTTTACCGCCATTTGTAGGACCATATTTCCAAGCTTAATGTAAGACTTAAACTATGCAATCTGTTGGACTCCTCAGACATGTACACCTCTTCGCAGCAGGGTGATTCTGTTGATCCTAACAAGAGTCTGAAAATTGCAGCATTACTTGTTTCAATCACGTTATTGGTCCTCCCGTTATTCTTCTTCAAGTTTGTTAATTATTTCTCTAGCTCAAGAAGACAGATAGATAATAACTCAGAGGAAATTTCACTGAACAAGCAGCTAGCTTACAGGGTTGATGTTTTTTTATCGGTTACCCCTTATGCTAAACCTCTAGCATTGCTAGTTGCTACTCTGTTGTTAATAAGTCTTGGTGGGTTAGCACTATTCGGTGTGACAGGTGATAGTTTAGCCGATTCTCTTTGGTTGTCATGGACATACATAGCAGACTCGGGAAATCATGCTAATTCTGAAGGCATGGGTCCTAGACTAGTGTCTGTATCCATTAGTTTTGGTGGGATGCTTATATTTGCTATGATGCTTGGACTTGTCTCTGATGCAATATCTGAGAAGTTTGACTCTCTGAGAAAGGGAAGAAGTGAAGTCGTTGAGCGAAATCACACTCTTATACTCGGGTGGAGCGACAAGTTGGTAGGCTTTTATGTGCCCTAAAACTAAATTGAAAATGGACCCTCAAGCACTCACCTTCATGCACCAAATTGTTGTGCTCTCTGATGTCTTTTATTTATTTCAAGACACCACTATCTATGTCCTAAATATGAATTGAAATTGATATATTGATTGTTTGTATTGTTCACTTTTTAAATCACCTTGCCATAGCTAATGAGAGTTTAGGCGGAGAGTTCCTGATTGTGTTGATTGTGATTGACATTTATTTTTTACTTTCAGGGATCACTTTTAAACCAACTTGCCATAGCTAATGAG
Organism: Leonotis leonurus; assembly: GCA_026898415.1. Taxonomy (NCBI): domain Eukaryota; kingdom Viridiplantae; phylum Streptophyta; class Magnoliopsida; order Lamiales; family Lamiaceae; genus Leonotis; species Leonotis leonurus. The sequence goes on along the minus strand of JAPKLX010000016.1, from coordinate 3,815,266 downwards.
AGTTTGGGTGGAGGGACTGTGGTTGTGATGGCAGAGCATGACAAAGAAGAGATGGAGCTTGATATTGGTAAAATGGAGTTTGACTTTAGAGGAACATCTGTTATATGCAGAAGTGGAAGCCCTTTAATATTAGCCGACCTAAAAAAAGTAGGTTCTTGCACATTCTTTTATTTCACGTCTACAATTTTCTCACTGTTCTTATTTCCGATTTACTCTCATATGTAGGAATTATACTTTATTATGTTAGCGAAGATTGCTTTTGATTTATGACTACACATTTGAATGATACTGTATGAGATATGTGTATTAATGTTTATCTAAAAAAATATTTACATGCAAGTATATATATTGTGGCTTGTCTAGCATTGTAATTTGATGAACAAACTAATTGGAAGAGAATTTTGTAGGTTTCTGTTTCAAAGGCTCGAGCAATAGTTGTTCTTGCTGAAGATGGAAATGCTGACCAGGTTAGTGAAGTGGAGAATGATTGCACCTCAACGTTAAAACAATGTATATAGCTAACATTTGAATTTTCTGATGTATTAGAGTGATGCTCGTGCACTAAGGACGGTTTTAAGCCTGACAGGAGTTAAAGAAGGATTGCAGGGTCACATAGTGGTTGAATTAAGTGATCTTGATAATGAAGTCTTAGTAAAACTTGTTGGTGGCGACCTTGTCCAAACTGTTGTAGCGCATGATGTGATCGGGAGGCTGATGATTCAATGTGCTCGACAGCCAGGCCTTGCACAGGTCAGCTTCTACACACGTTTCTACTTGTTTGTGTTTTTAAACATGCATATTTGCTGCTTTCAACATCATACATTGATTGCTAAACATGACTTGCTCACACTTCAAGTCATTCTCGTACGAAGTTCATATTTTGCTTTTAGTTTTCCTACTTTATCTCTCATCAACTTGGCAATGCAGATATGGGAAGACATTCTTGGATTTGAAAATTGTGAGTTCTATATTAAAAGATGGCCACAGCTGGATGGAATGCAGTTTGAGGATGTTTTGATAAGCTTTCCAGAGGCCATTCCTTGTGGGGTGAAGGTAGCTTCTAGCGGTGGAAAAATTATGCTAAATCCTGATGATTCTTATGTTCTGCAAGAAGGGGACGAGATTCTTGTTATTGCAGAGGATGATGACACCTATTCTCCATCAGATTTGCCAATGGTGTTTCTCTTTTCTTTGCTAATAATAGTTTTGAATTTAATTTTTCTGTTTAACATCCTATTGACTATTCTACTCATGAATGATTCTTGCATATCATAACATTTATTGTTCTTGTTCCGTAAGAGAGAGCGATCTATTAGTCAAGCTAATGATGCACTCTAATGATGAAATGGCTCTTGGGAAATTATACAAAGGTGGAAAAGTTTGCACTTGACAATATTTAAGACATAATATTCGTTCCCACTTTGTTAGTAGTGCAGAATTTTTAGATCCCAGTTTTCCTAGAAAGAGGGAGACTCTTTCCGAAGTAGGAATCAGGAACTCATAGAAGAGGGAAGAATTTTAAAACATGAACTTTTGCACTAAAGTTCACTTTTTTCTCTCTCTCATTTACATCATTCTCTTTTAAAAAAATCTACTATAACATCTAGGTTTCTATATTGGACATCTTCGTATTTCCCGCAGTAGAATATCCTTCACCATAGCTTCTATCCTGTTTGATTGATGATGTAGTAGTTGAAATCAGCTTGGACACCAACACAGCTTCATCTCATGTTCTTTTAGTCAACTGAAGATGGTCTATTGATTAATGTAGCAGTTGCTCTTTCCTTCAGTGTACGCACTTCATTGCGTTCCTTTTCTTTCCTTCAGCATGAACATCATTTGAAAGCATTTGCATAATGTGCTTCACATCCTTTACATGTTAATGGTTTATGGAGATTGGAAGTATGTCAGACAATAAATAATACTTGCATAAAAATGGGACTCATAAAAGGATCTAATCTCACAGCCATACCTCAGCTACATGATCAAGGGTCCATGGATATATTTATCTTCATATTACCTGTTATATTGTGCTATAGTTTAACAGAACTACAGTCATTGCATGAAATGATTGTTAACATTTCTCGAGCTAGTTAACTGCTAGGATAGAATGAGTTCTTGCTCAGTACATATTTAACAATAATATACCATCTCTTCTAATCAAACCATGTCAAAAATAAATGTGTTTCCCCTAACTCAGTGTTGTAGTTCCAGGAATTTTGCTGTAATAGATCTCTTAAATTCTTGTTATGAAAATGGCAGTAGTGGTATATCACAATAAAACTAACCTAAAAAGAAGAAAGAGAAGTAGAAAGGTGGGCTGGTCACTGTTGAAAGACATGGTTTAGGACTGGTTCCTACCATGGAATGGAATTCAAGTCAGTGAGGCATACCGTGAATGAAACTTACAGACACAAAATTAATTTTATTATTCAGGTCAAAGATGCCAAATTCATACTCATTACTCCACTTGCAAGGAAGCCTCAGAAGATTCTACTTTGTGGATGGAGGAGAGACATTGATGATATGATTGTGGTAAGCCCTGTTTATTGAAGCTCCTAATTTCTTTTCTTCTTCAAATGAATGCTGCAGGTTCCGGAAGGAAATTTACCCGAGCACGAATTAATTCAAAAGTCTTTTGAGCGGATTCTTCTTTGCGGTTGGCGTAGAGATATGGAAGATATGATAATGGTAATAATGCAAAAATGATGGAGCATGCCTCCAGAAATTTCTAGGGATGCAGAACTGACTAAATTCTGTCTTAATAACATTCTCATCATTTGACTACAGCCTTTCAATGAAAAATTAATCAATTTGTAATCTCATTTATGTTCTTCTGTACCTTCTAGAATTTGCTAGATTAACATCTTCCGAAATCAAAAGAAACTCTTATGGTTTTGTTTTAGGTACTGGATGCTTCTCTAGCTCATGGGTCTGAGTTATGGATGTTCAATGAGGTTCTGGAGAAGGAAAGAGAGAAAAAGCTTACAGATGGTGGTCTTGAGATTGACCGTTTGCTGAATATTATACTTGTCCATCGCGAAGGAAACGCTGTCATAAGACGCAACCTTGAAAGTCTTCCATTGGAATCATTCGATTCTGTAAGCTGCCTAAACTGACATGTTACAGTTATATACAGTCACTTTATTCAACAATCAATTATTGTTGACTGCTGCAAGCCACGTGTCTTCCTGAAGTTTCTATATATCATCGTTGTTTGCAGATATTGATATTGGCTGATGAGTCAGTGGAGGATTCCGCAATTCAGGCAGATTCCAGATCTCTTGCCACGCTTCTGCTAATACGTGACATTCAGGTAATGTTTTGGACAGCTGTATCGGCTAATACGTTGGGGATTTGTACATGATGCATGTAGCAGATCAGATGCGGCTTTAACAATAGCTTTATCATCAGAATTACCTTCACGTGTTAAACTTGAAATGCATTGCAGTTATTAAGTTTTTCTTAGGAACCTTTGCTTGTTTCCCTCATATCGGATTATGCAAATCATACTCACTGTCGTAGAGGACTTGCCACAAGCTCTATTTTGCTACTATTTGATGCCTCATGGACCTAGGATCTTTCTTTGGAAAAGGATAGAAAGAACGAATAACACAAAAATATGATAAACCAAGCTGCCGCCCCAAGCAGTTGTTTTGTATGTTTCAGCTCAATCCGAAACTCTGGCTATGTTTGGCTTGTTTCGGATGGGAAGTGAAATTTTGCTTTGAGAAGATGCTAATGATAAGGCTAAAATCACAATGTATATTCAGTTTCGACTAAATTTGTGATCTGGGTTTGCAGGCAAAGCGCCTTCCATTTAGAGACGCTATGGCTTACCAGACTCACAGAGGTAGCTTCTCGCAAGGTTCGTGGATAGGTGAAATGCAGCAGGCTTCGGATAAATCAGTTATAATTAGCGAAATCCTTGATCCAAGGACGAAAAATCTTTTATCCATGTCCAAAATCAGTGATTACGTTCTGTCAAACGAGCTCGTCAGCATGGCACTGGCCATGGTTGCAGAAGATCGCCAGATAAATGAAGTACTGGAAGAGCTTTTCGCTGAAGAGGTAACTTCTGCTTTTACAATCCCTTTCTGCTGCAGCTTCTTTTCGCACGAAAAATATGATTACTAGATCGGTAAATCTCTTCATTGCTACACAACCTCTAAATACTGTACTGTGAGTTTAAGAGATATAGCTTCGTCTTCTTCCTCAATATAGAAACTACGCGATAAGCGATGAGGATATTGTATCATAGAGTATACTCAATCATGCTTTGATCCTTTTGAGAGATATGATCATGGTTGTTGCAGTAAAGTTGACACAATCCAAAAATAACAGAAGCTATCTCTTTAAAAAAAATGTGGACCCTATTACCTTTATAACTTTTACACTACTTTATATACTCTTCTTAATAACTGTGCTGGAAATAAGTGTGTCGTCTATATTGGGATGGAAGGAGTAATGAAGAAGGTTTTATATCATATGTCACAGGGCAATGAGCTGCACATCAGAGCAGCAAACCTATACCTGGAGAAAGGCGAAGAGTTGAGTTTCTTCGAGATATTACTACGTGCTCGACAAAGACGGGAGATTCTGATAGGATACCGTCTGGCTGATACGGAGAAGGCCGTGATTAACCCGCCGGCCAAAAACAAGAGGAAGAAATGGTCACTGAAAGATGTGTTTGTAGTGATAGCTGAGAAGGAATGAATGAATTACTGCAGCTTATTCCACTGTAACATAAACCTCACCTTTTTTGTAGGCTCAGTTCCTTTTCTCTTTAGAGAGAAGGAAAAAGAGGAAAGAAAGAAGAAGAAAAGAATCATTTTATGCTTTCTTGAGATGTAATTGCTAATTAGCATGTCAAACTATCAAGGGCAGTTGCATGTACATATACTCACCTCGTATTTATAAAAGTGTGTCATGAGAGAGTCTGTACAAATTAAAAAAAGCAATAGATGTGTTCTTAGTGGAGATTTAAAAATATTGCTTTGTGTATCATGTCCAAAAAGAAAAGATTACACTTTTGATAGACGGTTCAAGTACATATTAAGAGTGCACTTTTCATTGTCGAATGAAGTATATTGTAGTAGTATTATTACTATAAATTTCCTAATAAATATATTTTATATTCTATTGAATTTCTTTGTTTGTACGTATTGATTTTATATTATATTGTACGTGTTAATCCTTATATAATTCAAAATTTGCAACCTTAAATTAAAAAATAATAATAATTGATTATAATTTTAGTACATATAATTCAAAATTTGCAACCTTAAATGAAAAAAATATAATTCTTATAATTTCAGTACATACTAACATTACTTGAAACCGCAAATGTCCAAGCTAGCCATCGGTTGTTCCGGGCACAAGTAAAACTGAAAAGGGTATATTCGTAGTTTCGGTGGGAAATCAGTTTCTAGGGTTTAGATATAAATCATCATCTTCAACACTTGCTCTCATTACTGGTACTAAGCTAAGCAGCTCCAGTTTCACTTCAGCGATGGTTAGCTCCTTCTAAAATCTCGCTGCTTTCATTTTACTCGAAACTTGGCTTCAGTGTTTGGATTTGTTTCTTACTCAAAGCATGCTTTTATTGTGTTCTGTCCGCTTCAGCACTCTGCGCTAGTTTTATTTGGGGGTAGTGTAGATTGATGGGTTGAATTTTGGCAAGTGGAGTTTTTTGCTGTCTGGTTTTGGTAGATTTTGTTTGGTGCGTTTCTGTAAATTATTTGGCATCCTTATCTGCAGCTCTTGTATTCCAAGCTCAGTTATAGTACTGGAGCAGCTCTTATATTTCAAGCTTATATTTTTATCCTGATATGTTATTGTATGGCTATCAGTTTCTTGCTTATGTTTGAAATTGTGAACAAATCAATGTATTTGATCACTTTTTATCGGAATTGCATTTAGCAGCGAATACGTGTTATTCTGTATTTTGCTGGTCTTGACTGGTTTTTTTCTTATGTATATAGTAAGGTTTGTTCTAGTTTTCATATATCAATTTTAATTATATATATCCTCTTTTTAGGTTTTCATCAAAGCACAAAAGTCAAGGGCTTACTTTAAGCGGTATCAGGTCAAATTTAAGAGAAGGAGAGGTGAGTATATTCCATTTATTATCCTGGGTTTGATGTATTTTATTGTCAGGCATTTATCCTGTTATTAATTATTAGTGGTTCTGATTGTTTGAATGAATCCAGAGGGAAAGACGGATTACAGGGCTAGAATTCGTCTAATCAACCAAGACAAAAACAAGTACAATACTCCGAAGTACAGATTTGTTGTGCGATTTGTATCCTCATTTTGCTAGTTTTCTCAATTTTCATTATTTGCTAGATTTCTACTACTTTCTTTTGTTTAACTTAGTGCATGTTATTTGGAGCTGATGTTAATAATTACAAATTATGTCCAGTGATCTTTTTGTCAAAGAGAATAAGGGTACTGAAAGTTTTATCTCTTTTCCACTTATTGTGTTAAATGGTAATGAGATCATTGAAATGTACCAATTCATTCTCCATATAGAGAAGGATTTGATGGTGTTTGGAAGTATTATAATGTTCTTTTGTTGGCGTGGGGTTTTTTAAATTGTAACCTTAATGTTTTCATAGACCAATAAGGATATTGTTGCACAAATACTGTCTGCAAGTATTACTGGTGATATGGTTCTGGCTGCTGCATATGCCCACGAATTACCTCAGTACGGACTTCAAGTTGGTCTTACAAATTATGCAGCAGGTATAATTCCTTTGCCTCCACCCTGAAAATGACATGAATCAGATATGCAGATACAACTGTTCATTTCTCTTGAACCAGTAACTGTGAGTTTGTTGCAGCTTGCAACATACTTGGTATATTTGGATGGATTGAATACTAATCAAAGTGGTTTGACAGCTTATTGCACTGGACTTCTTCTGGCTCGCCGTGCCCTTAAACGGCTTGAGTTGGATGATGAGTATGAAGGCAATACAGAGGTATGTCGAATCCCTGACGCTATATAATTTTGGATCTGTAGTTCTTGCATGATTTATTGACTTTTGTGGAACCTTATATTGTTAGGCTCCTGGAGAAGATTACTCAGTTGAACCATCAGAGACCCGACGACCATTCCGTGCTCTACTTGATGTTGGTCTGCTTAGAACAACTACAGGAAATCGTATTTTTGGTGCTCTAAAGGTACTCAAAATTCATCATGATCAAATGCCTTGCTCACAAATTTGGTCTTGTCTTTCTTAATGGGGAATTTTAGGCTCTATTAGAAGTTGCATGCTTAGTAAGATATATATTCTTGTGCTTTTTTAAGATCATGACATTTGAAATCTCACCGGAGCTTGTTTTACATGTATTATTAATGCAGTAGAATTTTTTGAAGTCCCAAGTGAGTGTTTTAATGTGTTACTGTGAAAATGGTCAGGCAAATTACTTTTAGATGTGTTATATTTCCTGTGTAGTTCAAATTATCTTTTATCTAGAATGTCCGAAGTTCTATATCTTGTTGGAATGATGCCTGCTTGCATTTATTATTAGTTGTTTTGTATTGATATTTTCAGCTCCTCTATTTTCATGCACTCTCTGTTTGGCCAATGATTACAGGGTGCTCTAGATGGTGGCTTGGATATTCCTCACAGTGATAAGAGGTTTGCTGGATTTTCGAAGGATTCTAAGCAACTTGATGCGGAAGTTCACCGCAAATATATCTATGGGGGCCATGTATCATCGTACATGACGGTACTTTTCAAGTTTTTGCATCATCATTAAAAAGTTACATTTGATGCCATGAAACTGGGAATTGTTACTTAGATCATCTGATGGTTTCCCTCTTTGAACACATTAGACTTTGATAGAAGATGAACCAGAAAAGTACCAATCACACTTCAGCAAATACATCAAGAATGGAGTCGAGGGCGATGGCCTTGAGGAAATGTACAAGAAGGTCCATGCTGCCATCCGTGCCGACCCAAATATGAAGAGATCTCAAAAACAGCAACCCAAGGAACACAAGAGGTGGGTAGCTGAATTTAACTTCATTCTCATTAAAACTACTATATTATATTTTCATTAATTTCATTGAAATAATCTATAGGTATGCCTGTAATATGGTACATACGTTTCCTTTAGCTTCGATTTATGACTTCTGCCTGGTTTTGGATTTTCTTTTATCTTCTTAGGTACAACTTGAAGAAGCTCACCTATGAAGAGAGGAAGGCTAAGTTGATCGAGCGTTTAAATGCTCTGAATGCTGCTGCTGGGGTTGATGAAGACGATGACGAGGAAGATGACGAGTAAACAATTGTAGACTAGCGGATGAATTTCAGATTTGATACTCACTGCTCACTGCAGTTCTTCTCTTGAATTATTTGCCAAATTTGGGAGTTTCTTTCCATCATTTTTGTAGCTTCATTTGATCTTTGTGTTTGACAATTGACAGAAAATACATTTTCTGACATAACCGTATTATTACATTATTTCTGTTATTGCCATTTTCTCTTATCATTTCAAAACTTCTATAATCCCTTCTGGAACAAAAAGAAGTAAAAGTAAAATGTGATGGAACTTTTTTAAGGCCAATGTGCCAAGAAGTAACTAGGGTCATAAATGAACATATTGCTTTGGAGTTATTTGAGATTTGATTTAAAAAAGTTTATTTGAAGCTTAATTTAATAGCAAACAAGTTGTGTTACAGTTAAATGATGCTCGTCATGTTGAGTTTGCAAATATGTTCGAGTTCGTTTATTCACGAACATGTTATTGGAGTGTTCAATCAAGTTTTTTATTGATTCCTAAAATATAAATTTATACGATCTCTTGTTCAAATTCGAGAATCATTAATATAAATATCAAATGAGTCAAACTTAAGCACAAAAATAATATTATCGAGTAATTCGTGAGCCAAACTAAAACAATAAATCAAAATCTCGAGTCGAACTCGAATACCTAATTACTTAAATCCCTATAAGTAATAAGGCAACACATGTTTTAATATAAGAAAAATGAAATCAGACCCCACAAGATTTAGACCTTATCAACACAAAGTTCCATGGAGGGATGTAAAAGCAAGCATGATCCACAAACTATATTTCTGGTGCACTTAAAAAGTGTGTGTCTACTCCTCTTCTAAATTCCCAAAATAAAGCTAAGTTACTTCATCATGGCCAATATTACAACAACTATATCCCTTGTTACTCCCCATTTACCAAAACCCTCAATCTCCACATTCACCACAAAAACACCCAAATTCACATCTTCAAGATTACATAAATTCTATGCTTGTGCTGCTGCAGATTCTCATCACAACACATTTGTGCAAAGAAGGTTTGTCTGCATTTATATCTCTTCAAGTATAACTTTGTGCATTACAATCCTAACCACCTTATGATATTCTTGACTCTTGCTTGGTTTCAAATCCTAAACATTGTGTGGTTACTAGGCAGAATAAGCCCAGAAAGATAAAAATAATATAAACAAATCCGGCATTTACTATTTAGGATATACACTAAAGTCAGTGATTAATGCTACTATAAGTGATTATTTCTTGATGTGCATCTAATCTATAAGGTCAACTAGAGATAAGTGCAATAAATCATATCTCACTCAGTAAACACTCTCTATATAATTTTATCGTCAACTTGTTAAGAATAAAACGTTGTGTGTGTTAAAGTTCAATTAAGTTAAAAGAAAGGTATATGTGGAATGCAGAAATTTTGCGGTAGGAATAGCAGTGGCGGCGGTGTTGGGATTGAACAGTGGTGGTGGAAATGCATGGGGAGCCGCAAGGAGGCCGCCGGCGGCCCCACCGGGAGAGAAAAAGGACCCAAATGTGACCGGTTTGGCTGCAAAAGTTCTTGCAAGCAAGAAGAGAAAAGAAGCCATGAAAGATACAATTGCTAAGCTTAGAGATCAAGGAAATGCCTTGCAGACCTCTTTAATACCATAATTGACTGATTTTCAATTTGGATCTTTGTCGTTTTTATTATCATTTGTGTTAGAGAAATTGTTGCATCTCACTATTATAGTTTTAAGAGTTGTTTGATTTGAATCATCGATTAATTTAATGATCTATTAATTTATCAAGTAACATTGTTTAATCTCGTTCAATCTACATCATTTACTTGATCATTAAAAATGTAAATGTGATTTAGTATTTCACTTTTGTACGATTTTTGGTTTCAGTTTTATATGCTTTAATTTAATTTTGTGATTAGTAGTATGAATTTATCCCATCCAAGTATGAGATATAATTTATTTTTTAATATTTAATATAACTTTTAATTGATTTTATGATTGAGAAATTCATTATTCAAATAAATATTTATTATCTATTAATTTTTTTATAAATATAATAAAAAATAATATATTTGTTCGTAGGATACGACATATAAGATACAAAAGTAGAACACTATATCCAATATCAGTTCAAAAAGAGTTGAAGTCTTTATAACTACAAAACTTTATGTATCAATTTGCAAAAATTAAATAATATCCAAATTAATAAATGTACTAGTATAATTTAGTGATTATTTCTAGAATTATCCCAAAAATAACACCACACATGAAAGAATCTAACCACAACCACCGATTTGGAACAAACACACAATGTTAGTTTAGCTAAACGTTAAGTCCTAATAATGCGTGTGGTGAGGAGAATTTTAATGATTACATATAGATGTGTTTATGGTTATAATTCGGATCGTAATCAAATAATAGTTATAACAATTCACGATTCAGAATCGGAATAAAGGCAGGATTGTAATATGAAATAATAGAAGGGTTTAACTAAAAATATAAATATATAATACTTCATATATTTTTAATAATAATTTATTTACTTTTTACACAAAAATTAAAAAACATTCAATAAAAGTATATTACATAAAAATAAATGAACACCACGTGTTATATAAATCTTTACTCTATAAAAAATGGACTGTTATTATTTGAACGATTCAAAATAAAAAAATGAATCGTTATTAATGAAAATAATGAAAGGTATAATAATTTTCAAGTTCATAAATTAAAAGATGGTTAATTATCTAAATATAATATCCCAAAACAATAGTAATATAAAAAATTCCTATATATATTTGAAATAATAGAAGAGCTTAACTGAAAATATAAATATTATGAAATCATGGTTAAAACCAATGTATAAAAAAAATAAAATACTCCAACCATATTTAAGTCTTTAAAAATAAATATACTCATGAGCTATTTAAGATTCGATTGGAAAAAAACTTGTTTGTAACTCAGCTTGATAGTAATGAGTGAGTTTGAGCTTAATACTTTACTCAAACTAGACAATGCTTATCTTATTTAGGTGGCAAAAATGCTCAGAATTGTTGTTCATGTGCATGTTACCTCAACCTATTCATGAGCCTTTAATCGAGCATGGATGCAAGCTTGTATGCATACAATCATATAAAAAATTTATGGGTTTTTAGCCTATAAATACATCAACTTATAACAAATTTTGCTTTTTAACAAGAACTTTAAAATGTGTTTATAAATACACCAACTTAATACATTGTCCTTTTTTTGACCCGAGATTAAAAACACCCCAATTATGTGCTGATATAGAACTCTAAATTAATTATGTGGACAAAATTTATCTGACGTGGACAAAATTGTATGAGGTAGACAATTTTTAAATTATGTGAAAATTAATTAAAATATTATTTTTCTTTAAGTATTAATGTAAACCGTAATATATTTTTTTCACGACACTCTTCTATTAGGGTTTTGAATTAATACATTATATTAGGGTTTAGATTAATACTTAAAAAAATAATTTTTAAGTAATATATATTTTTCCCCACAATCTTTAAGTATTAATCTAAATCGTAATATAGATTAATCTAAAACATTTTATTAGCTAGAGTTTAGATTAATACTTAAAAAAAATTATATTTTAATTGATTTTCACATCATTTAAAAATTGTTTACCTCGTACAATTTTGTCCACATCAAATAAATTTTGTCAACATAATTAATTTAGAGTTCCATATCACTTATTAGTACATAATTGTAGTGTTTTTAATTTTAGGTCAAAAAATGACAATGTATGAAGTTGGTGTATTTATAGACATATTTTAAAGTTTATGTTAAAAAACAGAATTTGTTATAAGTTCATATATTTATATGCTAAAAATCCAAAACTTATCGATATCAAATTCGAAGATCATTAATAAAAATATCAAATAAGTCGAACTCGATCTCAAACTCGAGTAATAATATTTTCTAACAACACTGAATAATTAGATGCATCAAACTCAAACACTCTAATATTTATAGTAACCGACTCGAATCATACTCGTTTTCGACCATATTAAATAATCTCTCAGTTTGCCCGGTAACTAACTTAATCAAAACGTATTAAATTTGATTACAAATGTACGAACCAATATAGAAAAATATCCCAAAATTTAAAATATAGGAATCGAATCGAAAAGATTGTCAAATCCACACCACTAAAGGTGGCTCCAACGGCAAAAATTTCACACACACAACACACAGTGAGGTATTAACATAGAGTTTGATTAACATAGAGGTATACACATATAGCTGTACTGTGTTTGTATTGTAGTTTGGGAAGTGAGTGAGGTAAATAAGTCCAACCTAGACACGTAAGTGGAAGGCAGCAAAAGGGGTTCTATGGATTGAGCTCCACCTCAACACCAAAAACTGCCTCTCTGCTTTCTCCCCTCTTCAGCTAATTGAGTAATTTCGTATTCTCAGCACCCAATTATTGATTACTCAACATGGGTTCATTACAATTTCTGTACTTTTATTGATTTTCTGCTTCAAAATATTACCTTGGGGGTTTTACCTTTTCTTGGTTAGTCTCCCCCTCTCTCTCTCTCGATGTTCTTGATTTCAGGAGGTGCTGAATCTTTTCTGGGTTTTGATTTTTTTTGTCATTTGATTTGGGAAAGATGGCTGGAGGAATCTGATCTTTACTTTGTTTAAAGGGTTTTGTCTCGAGTCATGATTGTGTTGTGAGAAAAACTGAAGCTTGCTTGTGTGGAGTGTTGGATTGAGTGAGATGAATTGTTTATGTGGATCGCTGGGTTTGAATCGGATTTAGTTTTCTGTTTTTGGGGGTGTTCATTGATTATTGGTGATTAATTGGGTGGCATGTCGAAATGTTGGTTTAATTGTTGCAAAAAATAGAAAATTTAGATTTCAGGGTATGTTTTTTAGTGATGTGTTTTAATCTTTGCAAAGGGGTTGAGAAAGCCTTGAGTTGGGCATCACTATGTGTGTGTGGGGATCATGTTTAATTTCCAATCTTTTTCCTTTTCTGGTACTATTTGTTGTCTGAGCTGAGTTGATATTGGGAAAGATTCTATTTGATGTGACTGAATTTCTGCTTACTCTATGGTATTGTCTTCTCTAAAATCTTTGATGTGGATCCTTTACCTGAAAATGTGATACTGGCTTTATCTTATTGACCTAGAAAGGCAATGTCTTAGTGGTCCATAATTTCTAGAGTTTTCACCAGAAACCAGTTTATCTTCTTTTGATTTTGTATTTATGATCTTTCTAATAGCACTCACTTTTCCTTCGCCTTTAGTCCTTTAACGATGAACATATCTTCTGTGATGTATGTGTAGCCTTATAGCAGGTAAAAATGTATCCCCTTTCAATCAGAAAACAATTTTATCCCAATCTTCGTATATACCTTGTTTTCGACACTAGTTTTTTATAGGAGAACATAGGTCTGTCCATGGGAACCTGTATAGTATGGCAGTTTTGTTACTTAAAGAGATACCAAATTTTGAATGTCACTCTTGTATGTAATTTGATGCACCTGAATTGCTGCACTTATTTGGTTCATTATATGGAATGTTCGATTATCATCTCTTGTAATCATTCTCTGTTCTATTTGTGGATTGTTTATCTGTGCTCATGGTCGCAAGGTCCCAACTATACTGTTCTGTTTATTTCCACATAACTGCGCTAATTCAATGCCCACTTGCAACTGATAGTTACCAAGACTAGAATAATACATGCTTTTTTTTATGATTTAGATTAGAAAGGAACCGCTTTTCTCCGAGAATGAAGTCATAGCTTCTTCTTCATTCCCAGTCAGGTGGAAGATAATTTGTTCTAGATGTTTAGTTTGAATATTCACGTACGAGTTCTGATGCCTTTTCTCTCGGGCATTGAAGTAGTAGAGCTACAAACTGCAAAATATGTCGTTTTTTTTGGGATTTGAGGTTTCCAATTTCCATACGAGAAAACTTCGAATAATAGTAATAGTCCGAAAGTACGAGTTGATATCATGTAATAGAATGTTGGTCAATGTTTGCAAGAGTTCAATATCATGTAACCTGTCGACTATACTGCTTGGACCAAATGCTGTACTACTTAAGCTAGTTTGCCATCAGCCCATCGCTCTGTTGCTAGTTCTATCTCCTCGTCTGCATATGATGAAAATGGTTATCATGCATGCTGAAATTTCTGACTCAAATACCAACTTCAGACGCTTGCTAAGACTTTTTATAAGGAGATTTTCCATATCAATCCATATGTTGGAAACTCTTATCTTCTTCAGTTGCTTATATTTCAAGCCCTTTCATTAATTCGTGAATCTTGGATCATCATTGCCTAGGAAGATGTAATCTGAAGTATTCAGTTCAAAGTGATTAAACTAGAGGCACAGATAATAATAATGACACGCCATGCTGTGAAATCTGAATTATGATTAGCCGTATTTATGCCTATAAATTTGCCATATCCTACTTAAGGTTACATGTTTTGCCAATGAAGTGTTAACCTTTTATGAAGACTCGTGCTAATATTAACTTGCAATAAGTGCTTTGGTGCTAATGCGGTTATTTGGTAACCATCAAGTTACATTCTTGCTGAATTAATTCCTCATATTGATGTGTTGACAACTTGACAGGGATCGAGTAAACAACATTTAGGAAATAAATAATCATGATTCCTGGATGTAACACCTACGAGAACGTTAGTGAGGGCAGTAGTGCTGATAATAATATTACTCCCGATATTACTGAATATAGAGTCGCCTCTCCTCATAGGAAGATCGCACCTTTCAATGGCGTGAAACGTGTCATAACGTCAAATACTGCTGTGCATGAGCTACTCGAATGCCCAGTTTGTATGAACGTAATGTACCCACCAATTCACCAGGTAACTATTTCTATAGTTTACGCGTCTTGCCTATACGATTTTTGCATATCTTGCAAATATTAAATAATATGATTTTTATTGAGCTTCCACGTGTTTTGTTATCTCTGAGGCGGAGTATAACGTTACTGCCTTGAAATTTAATTCTGCAACTTCTTGTCTTCATTTGAGTTTCCAGGTTATACATTTTACAACATGTCAGCTTAGATTTTCGTAATCTTTGTAATCTTTATTAATGGCCTAAGTTTCTCTCGTTCCGGTTATTATGTATATTCATCTATTGTGATTGCTCCCTAGTGTTTGCTAAGCTCTAAGTATTTTACTTGCTCTTGTTCTTCCCCATGTCAGTGTCCAAATGGCCATACTCTATGCTCTAAGTGTCAGTCGAAAGTGCGGTGCTGCCCGATTTGTCGCCACGAACTTGGGAACATAAGGTGCTTAGCTTTGGAACGAGTTGCGGAGTCACTTGAAATGCCATGCAAGTACCAGATCCTTGGCTGCCAAGATATTTTCCCTTATCACGGCAGACTGAGGCACGAACAGAACTGCCGGTTTCGTCCCTACAAGTGTCCTTATGCTGGAGCGGACTGCCCCATCAGCGGTAGTATCCCGTTCCTTGTCGACCATCTCAAGAGAGATCACAACGTTGATATGCACGATGGCTGTACTTTCAACCACAGATACGTCAAATCCAACCCCCAAGATGTCGAGAATGCCACCTGGATGCTTACCGTAAGTGCTTTCTCTCTTTGTCCCCCTCTCGACTCACATTTATGATTCCACAATCTGATACGTATCTTTGACCCGTCTCACACGAGAGGCTTCCTATGATTCACACCCACAATTTAAAATCTCGTACAGGTTTTCAACTGCTACGGGTATCAGTTCTGCTTGCACTTTGAAGCTTTCAATCTAGGGATGGCGCCCGTTTACATGGCGTTCATTCGTTTCATGGGCGATGACCAGGATGCGCGGAAGTTCAGCTACAGCCTGGAGGTTGGAGGCAACGAGAGGAAGATGACGTGGCAAGGAGTGCCCAGGAGCATACGCGACAGTCATACGAAAGTTCGCGACAGCATGGACGGGCTGATCATACAACGAAGCATGGCTCTGTTTTTCTCAGGTGGTAACCGGCAGGAGTTGAAGCTGAAGGTTGCCGGGCGTATATGGAAAGAAGAAGCGTAGAAAGATCGGGAGACTGGGGGCGATCTCGTCTCCTTTCACGGGGTAGGTCGGAATCGGATACAGGCAGGTGAGGGAAGCTTCTCATGATTGGTGCAAGTATTGTCATATTTATCTGTACATGAAAAAAACTACAGACTGATGATGTTGGCTAAGCTGATCCTTAAACTTGTTTAATCTCAATAGAGACTAAATTAACCCCAAAAATCTGTTGTAAAATCTTGATGGATGGTAACTGTTGATATGAGTTTGAAGTACGAGTCTTGCATTAGGTCGATGATGTCGTGTCGTGTCGTTATCGTACGTGCTACACCACAAGAGACCTGTTAGTGTGTGAATGGATTGTTAGTATGTGCTGTATTAGCTGGCCCGGCTCGGGACTCTTTAGTCTCATCGGGCGAGCCAAGTATTGGTTTGCTCAAGCTCAAATTTGACCCATAAGTGTCAGCTCGAGCTCGACTCTACTGAATTTCATTTTTTTGAGCTTGAGCTCGAATTGATGGAGAGTTTAATAAGCAAGCTTGAAATCGAGTTCGACACAATTAAATTCAATTGTTGCCTATCCCGGCCCATGACTCTTTATTCCCGTTGGCTGCATTACTTTTCGACTTGATCGGTTGGGCTGGGCCTACCTCAACCGTTACTCTACGTTCGTAACTCGATTTGATAGTACATAAATGGAGTTGTTTAACTAGTGGAATTTGTGAATATGTTTGAGTTTGTTTGTTCGCGAACATGTTATTCGAGCCTTCAGTCACACGAGCCTCATCTCAAAATAATTAATTTGCTAAAATATAAAATTGGGTTAATGGGTGAAATTAGCAATTATCAACTTTCACAAAATAAAGATACAAATACCACTTAAAAATAAAAAATAAAACAATATCCACTATAATGACATGATAAATTTTTTCATGTGTTCATATAGTTTAAATTATTGTGAAATGAAATATATGAGCACATAATAAATTTTCTCACGTGCTCATGTAAGTGGGGATTATATTTTTAAGTGTATATTTTTTATTTACTTATTAAAGTGAGTATTTTAACTTTCACCCCTACAAAATTTAAATAAGCTTGAAAACTATTAATTAATATGAAAATGAAACGAGCCGAACGTAATATGACTCGAGAATAATTACAACCTTAGCCTTTATAATAATATAAACCCATTGAATTTAAAGTATTTAATTATAAATAAATGTAGATCGATATTATAGTGCATGAAGCACGTGGATTTGGATAAGGATTACATCTCTTAGAGCATTTGCAGCGGTAATCTCTTAGGCAGGGGCTCGATGTCCGGAAATCAAGACCTGACGAGAGACTCCCACTAGGGAGCCACGGCTTGGGAGACAGACTCTAGTCTGTGAGACTAAGCTTGGAAGCCCATGATGAAGAGAGCCTTTGCGTTGTGGCTCATGGGCTCGGGCTCGAGCTCCCAACAATTTTTTATTTTTATTTTTTGAAAAATTACATATTTTATTATTTTTAATTCAATTTTATCTATAAACATATCATTCTATCCCACTCATTTCACACCTTATTTTAATTTATTAATTTCTTATATTTAATCTTTGAATCTTTAATCTAATCACTTACTGCAAAGAATATCATATATATCTTGTATAACAATTATTTATATTTAATTTGCACTTTTAGTTCAAAAAACGATTATTTCGATTCATTATTCTAGAATTAGTACATGGACTAATTATTTAATAAATATTAATTAATTATTTAATAAATATCAATTGCACATTCAAAATAAAAAAAAATTGAATAGAACTTCTTAATATAATTATATTTTTAAAAATAACTTATATTAATTTCAAATTTTTGTGGGAAACTTCTATTTTAATTTATATATACTTTTTAGTTCAAAAACGATTTTCAGATGGATTATTCTAGAACTTAGTAACCTAATATATATATAATGGAGTTGTCTCTCCTTTTTCAATACGAAATCAAACACAATTCTCTCTATATATACATATGCATGCTTATTTGAATTAAAATCTTAGGTTAAACTTGATTAGCATAACAATGCATGGCCTTTCAATATGGATTATTATATGGATCGTCCTCAGCGTGTTCGTCATTGGTGTCTTTGTACAAGTTATATTCATTCTATGTAATTACCATATTTCCGACTCGGCTGGATCCCGAGAATGCCCATCGCGGGTGGTGGAACGACACGATAAGCTCGAGGGAGTAGTTTACGACGTCGAGGATTCAAGTGATCAGGAAGGCAGCGGCTGTTGTATCTGCCTCGAAGAGTACGGCGACGGAGCACCACGCGCCACCGTGAAGGCGTGCCGACACCGGTTTCACGCCGACTGCATTGATAAGTGGCTTAGGAAGAACGATTGCTGCCCACTTTGTAGACATAATCTTGTTTGATCTTTCGATTTTAATTAACTGTAGTTTTATTTTTGAAACTTTTATCTAATGAGTCGAGGGTTTGAAACTTTAATATAATAAGAATTCAATTCCGATTGTTGCTGCGATGGAGAAGAGGTGGCGCGTACGCTTCTACGGCGGAGAAAGGCGGCGGCAACGCGATTTTCCTCACGGTGAGAAACGCGCCACCGTTGCCGCCGCCTGCAACCACCGCTTTCACGCGCTTTGTACCGAGGGGTGGTTTAACCACAACTTCACTTGCCCTCCCTGCGGGCTTGTGTATCGGTTTTACCGATATAATTTTACGTGTTTGCAATTGATACGAATATCACGTAGATAAATAATAAATTATTAATTATATTTTTTTTTAATTTTAACTTTCTGAATAAATTTTATTAATTCAAGTTAACTAGTTTAAAACGAAAATTATAGTGATGCCTATATTTATATGGTATCATGTAGTATTATTACGTTAGAAAGTTATTTTAATATTTTATGGACTAAATTATAATATATAAATATATATATTTAGTTAATTAATTGTTGGTTTATTAATTAATAAAATTAATAAAACAGCTATTGAACCTAACATTCATCACCAATATTATTTTTTATAAATAGATAAAAATATTTTACTGAGGGCGGAAGCAACATTCAATTTAAAATTAAGAGTTTTATACTATAAATTTATTTTTTATATATATATATATACACACACATACGAGGAGCAAAATTTGTTTTAGGTGACAAAACCTTTACTAATTCAAATAGATTTACATCATATAATTAAAATAAAAATGGACATATATCAATTAATTGTATGTAATAGGAAAAAGGAATAGATATCACAGATTCACATACTGCTATAATAATATAAATAAGCTCCAATTCAAAATTTACAATTCTGAATATACCTCCCAATCCAAAAAGAGAGAAAACTCGAAAAATAATAAAAAAAGCAAAATATTCCCATAAATATAAATAAGTCTGAACGCTTGCCAAAATGTTTTTTTAATCGGTATATATTAAAATTTTAAGGACCTCACATCATATAATATCAAACACTAAGTACCATGTAAAATTGGCCTATTTATCTTCTAACAAACAAGGGGAACCACTTTTCTTGAAAGGAATTATGGTGGGAGATCATGATCATGAGCAAAATTAACACCACCGCCACCCCTACCGGCGATCCTCCCGCCCTATAGAGCGAATCCTTCTCCGGTGACGACATGTGGAAAGGAACCCACTCCCGACCGTCTCCCGACAGCCAATGGACTAAGAGCAACAGCAGCACAGGCACCACCAAGAGACATATCTTGAAGAGATGTAAAATGTCCTCAAATTTGGACCCAAAATTTATGCACCAACTCAAAATCAAGAAGAGGGAGAGTGTGACCATGAGGAAGAAGAAATGGGTTGGAAATGAGAGGTTTTGGAGATATTCATGGTAGTTAGGGGAGTTGTAGAAGCTAGCCATTTTGGATTTGTTTTTGCTTTTCAAAGTTTTGGACCAAATTGCTTATGAAAGTTGAGGGGATTTATAGGTAGTGGTGGCATTTTTTGGAGTAAAATAGATTTCAAGTGTCAACATCTTTGAGGGAGGAATGATAATATATAAAGGTAGTATTTTGTTACACGTTAATGCTACTTTGTTGAGATAAAAAGTTTAGGGTTTTTTTTCTTGCATATTAGAACCGACCATTGATTCATTGAACATAAATATAGGAATCGATAAGAAACTTGTAGAAAAAAAGTTGAGTGATGATAAAGTAGAGTAATATTTTCAAAACTGTGAGAGTTTCATGGTGAAATCAAGTCAAAAATAGCGGGATGGAAGGAGCAGTAATTATGATTAAGTCAATAATAATTAATTCAAGACTCTATTCGTGCGCGGACCAAAAATTCAAAGAAGCATTGCAAGGATTAATTAAAGAGGGTTGGTTGGACCATGAGATGATGAAGAAGTCCAATAACGACGACGGGCCGGACAGTCCGCGAATTACCAATTTAATCACGTGAGAATTGACATTTTGTAAGATTATATCCAAAAACAAAAAGGAAAGTGAAAACTTTTTGTCAAGGATACAATTGATAATAAAGCTATATTTTTGGTGGAATGAGTAATAATAAATTTAAGAATTGATTTGGGCCTCTTTGCCTATTTTACAACTCTTTCCCTTTTCATTTTTCTTGCCACATACCTTTACTTTTACTTTTTTTTTTTTATCATAATTTATAAAGGATATTTACAAAATATAGTTCCACATTTAATATTATAGAGTATTAGTTTAGGTTAACCACATATTTTTCCTCAATTGATTCATGAGATCAATGTAGGTTTGGAAGTCGAGATAGTAACAATATGATCCGATAATCGATAGTTACGAATAACTGATATTCATATTTTTACAAAAAATGTTACTATAAAAAAGGAAATAGACCAGTCTTGAATGGGACGGAGAGAGTATTTTTTTATTGACTATATTCGATAACTGATCGAATATAACCAAATTCTTAATTAATAAATAATACATCAAACGGATGTGAATAACCGCATCGAACTTCTCCTAGATCAGAGCCCAACTTGAATAAGTTGATGAAGATAATTTTTTGTTAATGTTATGATTATAATTATGAATTTATTATACAAAATGAAAATTATGAAAATGAATATAAATACCGAATACGCAGTAATTATTGGGCCTAGAGATCCACCATAAAATTAATGGGCCTAACAGAATAAGCCCAATAAATAATTACACTGGGCCTTGGCCCATGTTACCTCTATTTTGAAATTACGGAATTACCCCTCTCTCAATTTCAAGCTCTTCAATTTCTCGAGTTCCTAATCCTAATATGAATACGCAGTAATTTAGAAATGAAGAAGACGAGCTCTTGGAAGATCGGTGTTCTCAATTAGGGCAACTACTGCAGCATACTATTATGTGTAGATACGTTTAAGCTCTGATTCGATTGCGCCTACGAACAAATTCAAAGTAGTTGGGAAAAAAAATTCTTAATTGTTCAATGATTGGGACGATCACATATAGAGTAATTGCGTTGAGCTGGAGCTTGGCGGCGGTAGTAGTTTAAATGGAACCGGAAGAAGAACCGCAGCAAAAGCGTCCTCATCTCAACAATAACGACGTCTCTATGGCTCGTCACTCCGCTTCCCCTCCCCGCGATGAGGACAAACCGGTAAGATCCGATTGTTTGTGTTTTCTGCGGTTGATTTTTATTCTGGTTCGATGTTTATTGCTGGATTGTTGATTGTCTTGTTTGTGGAGGTAGGATTATGTGGTTTGCGTTTATTTGAGTTGGTATGTGCAATGAGGGTTTTGGAAGTTCGTTTTTTATTTATTTATTTATTGTCCGTACGGTTGTGGTAATGTGTTATAGGAACACTACAGTAGAAGTGACGGATAAGATTAATGTGCTGCTATAGAATGAGGGAAATTTGCGTAAAATTTTTGAGCTGGTTAGTGCTTTGTTCTTTTGCCTTATATTGCATAGGATAGTTGTGACTTGATTATATTTATCCAAAAAGACATCAGTTTTAGTTATCCGGGTATTACTTAACACCATATAATTTGTCTTAGATTATATGCAATAGAATTTCGGACTTATTATTTAACCAACCTTCTCTGAACTTGCATATCCATCAGTCTTTGATGCTTATTGTTTTCCGACTGTTACCAAGTGAGAAGCGCAGTTAGTATTTTCTAATTAAATGTCAAGATTTGGTACATGTGGTTTGCCTAAGGCCAAACCATAATGGTTGTCAGGTTGTCAAACCAGGATCTTTTCAATAACAAATCAAGGTTATGTTAGATGTTTATCAGCTTATGTTGTCTATATAGGCCCAAGTTGAGATTATGTAGTTTATCAAGAGAAGTTTTCTCCAGCTCAGCCGTTTCATGGAGTGTTTCTTGACCCACCATGCTCAAGCACAACACTATATATTTCTTCATGTTTGCTACACACATTTAAACAGACTCAGAGTAAATTAATTGAGTTTTTTTCATAGTTCTCTCTATATTGATGGGATGATTCTACAGTAATCGTTCTGTTCAGTACGAGAGATTATGTTGATATAATATACTTCCTCCATCCAATATGTTCATGCTACAACTTTAGTGGTGCACATTAATTGGTGGATATATCTGAGTGGTGAAAATGACCCACAAAAGCAAATATTTGTGAGGTTTAGTATATAAAATATTAAGTGGGATTCCTGTCCCAAAACAGAAACAGCATTATTTTTTGTGGACATCCCGAAGCGGAATTAATGGTACAAATGTAGTGGGCGGAGGGAGTTTGCTGATACAATATAGACTTGCCTCCATTTCATGGGAATTGACTTGTGAATTGTATGTATTCTGATACAATAACTCTGTACAATAACTGTGAAATTTCTCAATTTATGCCCCAACAGGTTGATGCTGCAGTTCTTCAATACCAGAACCAGAAACTTGTACATCAGTTAGAAACACAGAAGCAAGAGTTGCATGATCTTGAATCCAATCTTAAAGAATTAAAGGAGAAGCAAACTTTATATGATGACTTCTTGATAAAAGTGAACCAGCTTTGGAACCAGGTTGCTTAGCTTACCTCTTCATCACAAAGTTTGCTTTGTTTATTTGGATGGTATGCAAATAGCATCCTTTCAGCAGCTAACTGGATAACTTTGTGCAGTTGGTTGACGATATCATTTTATTTGGAGGACAAATAGGTGGTGGCCCAAGTGTTTTACAAAGTTTAGATCGCCTAGAATCTTCTCGAGGTAATGTTTGGGCTTTTCTGATTCCGGACAATGCGTAGATATTTTCAAACATATTGAATACAATGATGTCATGTCAGGCTCTATTCCATCATGTGCTGCGGAGGATATATTTCTTTGTCGATTATTACAATCAGATGTTATTGATAGCAGCCACAAGGATGGACCTATTGGTTGTGTTAAAGAAGCTCTTGCATTGCGTCAGACTTCTACGAAGGACTTGATGAAATCACTTCAAAATGCTATTGACTGTCAGAGCGCTAAACTCAAGGACATAGCTCAGGCTTTGCTGGAGAAACCTTCTGCCCAAGGTTACGAATCTTTTCCCTTTTTCAATTGTATGCACATATCTGCTCGCATACATTCTTTCACAGTCCATACATTAAGAATATTTCAGATTTTCAATAAAATTTAATGTTGGTCTTTCCAGATGCTGCTGTCCAATTGCGTGAACTTGATAATTTGATGTTAGGGGAGTCTAGGCACCTCCATGAAATGGTTGATGTGCTTCACTCTAAGCATAGACAGTATGCTGATGAGATTCAAGCTTGCATTGGTAACCATTCAGAAGACCAATTGCAGATAAAACGCGTTGCTGGTATAGAGTTTTTCTGGCTTTCAGAGCATGGAATATAGAGTTTTGTTTTTTGTCCCAATACTATTTTGTTACTTAATTGGATGGATATGTTTATTAAGTCTGTTGTTTTCAACTTGAATATCTTTATGACTCTTGTAAGTCTCGTATTGCTATTATGTTTAAAG
This sequence comes from Leonotis leonurus, assembly GCA_026898415.1. Taxonomy (NCBI): domain Eukaryota; kingdom Viridiplantae; phylum Streptophyta; class Magnoliopsida; order Lamiales; family Lamiaceae; genus Leonotis; species Leonotis leonurus. The sequence continues at coordinate 3,790,974 of JAPKLX010000016.1, read as the reverse complement.
GGGAGCTGGAAGAAAGCATGGCTGAACTTGAAGAAAGTAGAAGAAAACTAATTAGTCTGAAAATGCAAAAAGATGGGATTTCTGGGATGCATGTCCCAATTCCTATTCCTGTTATAGTTCCTAATTTAGTGAATGGAGCTGAGTCTCCTGAAAAGCCTGCTGATAGGTCAAAGCGCTTGCGGGAACTTAAAGAATCTATAGAGGAGATAAAGGTTTTGGTCATTTGGCTCAGTGCAGACACTTCCTCACTTCCTCTGACCCCTTAACATTCTTATCTGATGGATGGTAAAATTGAAATGATGTAGGTACTGGCACAGGATCGCCTGTCAGAGCTAGATGATGCACATGAGGACAACCTAGTTTTGTCAAAGCAGCTACAACATCTTCAGGTTCTATATGGAGTATTCAACCTATTCATAGATCAATCTAGATCTTGTAAGCAATCTATCTTACTTGTTGACTTTTTTTAATAGAATGAACTGAAGGAAGACAAATATGTTCACAGTTCTCGGCCATATTCCTTGTTAAATGATCAGTTTCAGCACTGGAATGTGGAGGCAGAGCGATATAAAAATTTGACAGATTCTTTGCAGGTAAGATATTTCCTATTTAACGTGATAAATATGATCTAGCTTTGTGGTGTTTGCTAAATGCTAAAATTGTAGGCTGAAATGCACTTCATCACGCGGAGGGAGAAAGACTTGATCGCTAAGGCAGAGTCTATGGATTTGGCCAGGAGTGCTATTGGTAATTCTGAGTCAAAGGTTGAAGAACTAAATAATCAACTGCAATCAATTATTATTCAGAAGAATGAGATGGAGATAAAAATGGAAGAAGCTCTGCAGGATTCAGGTTGGGTGCTACATGCACAGAAATATTACTGTTGCATTGGTGTTTGCTGTCCATTCTGAATCTCTGATACAGTTTCGTGTCTTATTCAGGTAGAAAAGACATCAAAGAAGAGTTCCAGGTAATGGCCTCTGCTTTGACGAAAGAGATGCAGATGATGGAAAGCCAGTTGACCAAGTGGAAGGGAACAGCTGAAGAGGCCATCTTTTTGCGCGAGAAAGCTCAGTCACTCAGTGGCTTGCTGGATGCAAAGGTTGCTTTTACTATCCTGCTGTCTCTGTTGTGAATTTATTTCCTCAAACAAAAGGCATTTTTGTTGCCTCCGCTTGGTTTGTGTGCCTAGGCTCCTAGCATTTGCACATTGCAATAGATTTTGGAAGTAATTTGAAACAGATTTAGTAAGGCATTAAAACCAAAAAATCCCACTATTAACTTTAAGGAAGAACGGTAACATCTGGCGGGAACTAAAAGTATATTTTCATAATTGAGATGGGTGGCTCATGTCAATGATCATAATTTTGTAGATAGAAATGTATTCTTGAAACACCATTACTTGCTTGTTCATCTATAAGTGTTCCCATGATGGCATGATAACTTAAATTACTTATACTTCTGCATTTGTATTCCCGCAATTATTTATCGTCTTCCTATTATATGTTATCCAAACTTTACAGTTTAGGACAATTTGTACTTTTTTCCCTAGCAGACTGCTGAATTGAAAAATTTGGCTGATGAGTGTGCACATCAATTGGAGGAGGTCAATTCCTTAAAGGACGTTGTACGTATGAATGCCAGTCTAATCTTTCATTTGTTTGCAATCTAAGAGCATACAATCTTGACTTTGTGGAAGTGAATATGCAGACAGAGAAAATGCAGAAAGATAAACAAGAGCTGGAAACTATCTTGGATATGTTGGGCCAACAAATTTATGATACAAGGTAGTTACATATATCCTCCCTAGGAAACTGATCATGAAATGGGAATGTAATTTTATTGCGTGCGTGCATTAACACAGAAATGTTCACATCCATGTTCGTGTCTCGATATCTTGTATATATCTGTTATAGGCATACCTTACTCTGTATATGGATCTATCTCACCAAAATCACTGTTTCAACATTTTGGAAGAGACTTGACAGAGATTCAGGAATCAGAACATAGAGCTCAGTTGCAAGCTGAAAGTCTGAAAAATGACCTAGAAGAGCATGGCTTTGAATTGAGAGTTAAAGCAGCTTATGAAGCTGAGGCAGCATGCCGACATAGGCTTTCAGTTGCTGAAGCCGAAATGGCAGAACTACGGGCAGAGTTAGATACTTCTGAGAGGTTCCTTTCCTACTCTTCTTTATTTGCATGTTTAATATGAATGATGCTTTATGGTGAGATATCTCTGTTTTATGCACTAAAGTTGACATGACCAGGAGAAGGAAATCTAATGACACACTTCAAGTGTGTAGACTCCTAAGAAAATGTGCATAATCATGTTTCATGCGAATGACAGCCTAAAGAGGATTTGAAGATAAAGTTTGTATCTTTAATGCTTGATGCCATTCTTTTGTTTTCATGTTCTTTTATTTTGTTGTATTATTCCTGACAACTTCAAAGCCACCTTGTCCTGAAGGTGGAGTCTTGCTCATCATCAGATGGTCTTGTCCGATTTAGGGAAACTAGTTGGTCTGCAGAAACCTTCCACCATATAAATGATACAACACGGAGCCTTTGATATTCCACTATACTTTGGAAAGTAGTCCACAATGAAATTCTACCTTAAGAGTTAGGCTTGTATTGGACAAAATTCAGTACTTCCAACTTCATCGTGTTACTCCTAGGCTGCATCCACTCTCAAGTCTCAATTATTTTAGTTTTTTTCCCTTCAAATTTTGGAATAGAATTGGATACTCACAATGAAAGCATCAATTGACACAACCACAATAGGATAATAAAGTATAATCGGAATCTTCCTGTTTGTTCTTTAACCTTTTCATTTAGATTGGTTTCAGGCAATGCAACTTCTATGAATCAATATGGTTGGTGAGGAGTCTCTTCTGTTGTTAACATGCAGAGATGTTTTAGAACTCAAGGAAGCCATCAAGATCAAGGAAGGAGAGGCTGAGTCTTATATAACCGAAATTGAGGTGACAATTTTCTGTCTTAGACTCTTAGTAACTTTAGGGGATGCTTGCTACGATGTAAAATATATGATATATATCTCATCTTTACACCTTCCTATCATCCTTTTGGCGCTTCTTCTAATTTTCAATGTCTGCCTACAGACTATTGGACAATCATACGAAGATATGCAGTCTCAGAATCAGCATTTGTTGGAGCAACTGACCGAAAGGGATGAATATAACATAAAGGTCTTTTTCTATTAATATAATCTGTCTCTTGTATAAATTCGACGTCTTCAACTTATTGTTGCCACATGTGGGATGTTTGTTTTGCAGCTGGTCTCTGAGAGTGTTAAAGCTAAGCAATCACAAAATTTACTACTCTCTGAGAAACAAGGGTTAGAAAAGCAACTTGAACATCTCAATGGATTTCTTGAAACTTTGAAGGCTAGAATAGCTCAATGTGAGGAACAGGTAAATCTGTTATATTCAAATTTACAGTCTTGTTTAATCTTCAATTACCACATGGTCCACATTGATACCAAAACAAATATTGCAGTTGAAAGTTTACCACCAAGAAGTTCTGAGTTCCATTCAAGAAGACAGGCACTTAGCAATCAACCTTGAATCTGCTAAGTGGGAATTAGCTGATGCTGAGAAAGAACTGAAGATGCTGAAATCCACTGTATCGATGACCGAGAAGGAACATGAACAGATCCAGAGAAAGATAGATGACATTCAAACCGAACTAGACAGTGAAAGGTAATTCCTGATGTAAACATGTATCATTTTTACATAGTGATCATGGAGTGCTTCCAGTTGTGGTGAGCTTCACGAGCATCAGATATTATTACTCAACATGTATAGAAAACAGAAATCTTCAATGAATCTTAATGTTGCAGAAGTGAGAGGAAGAAGCTTGATGAAGAAATGGTGGAATTGAATATAACTGTAGAGAAGTTGACTTCTGAAACCAGCGAGGCTGCGATACAGAAACTCCAGGACGAGATTAAAGATTGCAAAGCCATACTCAAATGTGGTGTGTGTTTTGATCGTCCTAAAGAGGTATCACCCGTCTGCCTTTGCATAAAAGTTTTTATCAGTTTGTGGTTCCATATGTGTGCTTCGTTTGTCCATATTTGCCAATCGCTATCGAGTCAAGCTCTGAATAAGTATTTTTTTTAACCAAGTCTTGAATAGCTCATGAGTCAATGCTTCACCTTTTTCAACTTGCTAAAGAGATGTAATGAATCCTTTCAGGTTGTGATTGTGAAATGCTTCCATCTATTCTGCAACCAATGCATCCAGAGGAATCTAGAAATCCGGCACCGGAAATGTCCTGGTTGTGGAACGGCATTCGGGCAGAACGACGTTCGATTTGTAAAGATTTGAAGTAGCTTTAGAAATTGTAATTTTACTATTGGTTAAACCAAAGCCAAATATTAAGCCTGTAAATTATCTGACTGTTGTAATCCTTAAACCTAGTTAGGATATACACTATTGTGATTTTAATCATTAATCAACTTTAATTTCAGTAGTTTGAGTCACTATATAGCCAAGAAATATGGATGATGAGTGTGTGAAAGGTTTGAATGTTTCAATTTTTGTTTAAATTTATTTTAAATAAATATACTCAATCGTTCACAAAAAATATTTTGCAGGGGTGTGTTGCGAGGGAATTGCGAAAAAAATGATTTTAGTGGAAAAGTGATCCTACAAAATAGAATACATGTTATATTTAAAATATATTCTTTATGCACGGTCCAAATGAATAATTAAAGTATATATTTTGTGAACGAATATGTAATATACATTTTTTTGTGAGCGACTATTTAGACGTATTTTAAATCAAATTATAAGAATTTTTTGATCAAATTCAGCGTGAATAAATGAGACACGAGAGTACTACTACAATTTTAAATGTTGGAATAAAAGTAATGTAAGGGATTGATATGAAAAGTTGTCCTCATCACCTAATATAAAATTAAACCAAACCTTATCTGCTTTGGATTAAAATCATGAGTCATGACAATATCTATTTACAAAAGAAAGATATCAATATATCATCAATCATCATCATAATTAATAATAATTAGTCTATTTGTTTATTTTATAGTACTGTATTGGAAATATAATTTTTATTTTTTTTATTAATTTCTGCAACTTAGGAGCGAGAAAACGACGTCGTAGATGACGGTGAAAGCAGAATTACTAGAAAGGAACCACTTTTAACTGAAAAATCAAATCATTTATCCACTCAATTTATTTCTTTCTTCTTCATCTTTTACTCAGAAAATGCTTCTGCAAACATCAGCCGCCGCATCCGCCGCCTTCGCGTACCCATTTGGGTACTATACCTCCAAGAATCTGACCCAAGGCTCCTCATTCTCTCTCACCAAAACCCCCTTCTTACCCCTTCTTGATCGGGGATTCTCTCTCTGCGGCAAATCAGCAAACACTTGGCGTTATAGTAGTAATGGGGGTAATAGATCGATGTCCCCACCTTCTGCCACTTTGCTTGAGGCCCCCGTTTTGTGGGCTGGCCGCCTCTGCATATTCTATGCTCTCTTGAAAGCTGGCTTGGCTGGATCTCCCGACAATCCACTCGTTTCCGGTTCTCTCTCTCTCTCTCTCTCTCACACACAGACACCTTCTGAATAAGAAGGCTTTATATGTTTGTAGTCCAAAGACTTACTTCTTATATGTATTGCTTGGTAGATATGGACAGTGGAGCTGTGGATTTGGGTTTCTCTAAGTGGTTTGAGCAGTTGAGCAAAACAGGTTTGTGTGTTTTTTTCCATTCTACTTTTGCATAACTTTCTTTCCTTTTATCGTATTTAGTTTCTATATAAAGAGTGCTCTGCTGCAGCCTGCATCTGTAGCTCGTGTCATCAATTGATTTGCTCACAAGGAATAAAGTGAATTTTTTTGCTATTGCCATCTAATTTGGGCTTGACCTATTTGATATGGAACTTGACGTTTGAAATGTGTTGCATATGCTATGAAAGATGGTGACATGTCCCTTTTGAGTTGATTAGTTGTGCCTGCATGCATTCTTACCAAAAATTATTCTATCATGTACATGATTTGATGTGTATATTATTGGTCTCTGCCCACAGACTTGCCTAAGCATACACTCCTTTGTATGAAGGCCCAAATGTTTTCTGGTTTTTAAAGTGATGATTTCGATGACAAGTTCTTTTGATTAAATGGATTCTTTGTACGGTTTTAGGATGCCCCATGTTTCCGTTTGTGTTGGGAAGATAAGGTACACGAATCTACCAATTTCAGTCCGTACGACTTTGTGTGCTTATTGTGGTTGGATGTTCGAGTAAGTATAAGGGTTTGTCGATTAAATCAGTCCCTTTCTTAAGAGCCATTTGAGATTAATATCTTTCAGGGGTTACAAGACTGTAATCCTGTAGATTTTGGAAATGAACCATTTAAGGAGCCTTGCAGTATTTCTACTTGATGAATTGAATTGATATCAGGTAACCAGATCATTCTTGATGTCACATTCGATTTCAATTAGACAGAAGTCGCATAATGAGAAGACAAGTAGGGGATACTAAGAAAGATGGGAACATATAAAGAAGATAGAAGAATAATAGCACGTCTTTCTGTTTAGGCGAGGTCTCAAGTCTCAACGATAAGCTCGACATATCTGAGCTGTTCTAGTTGCGTTATTGTTTTCATATAATATTTTACTCTTAAGATGTTATCGTCCCCTCATTTGACATGTCAGATAATCTAAATACGTAATAGCAATAACTATGAAGCATACATTTTATTCATATATATCGTTATGTTCCGTTATGTCAACTCTATCCAGACAAAGAGGCAGCTGAAAGAAGAAAGCTAGTGAGCAAATGGCATCCCACTACGAAAGGTACTCTCAGGCGCAATTATAGAGTACCCTCTAAACCGGAGGGAAGGCGTCTGCTTAAAGCCATTGCTTCCGTGTTGTCAGACGATGACCAGTTTAGAGATGCCACATCACACAAGGTAAACCTAATCACCTGCCTCATTATCAAGTCTTTACTTGTCTATCAATTCTTTTCTCTAAGCTTTCATTCTTTCCTATAGGGCTGTCAAATAAGGAGGGAAAACGCTCATGGGGAGACCGTCTGTTGCAACAACGTGCGCGCCTTGTTTGACGAGCTTCCTACCCCACATCTCATTGTGGAAATCACACCATTTCCAGCAGGGCCTCTTTCGGAAAACGATTACTTGAGGGCCGAGAAACTAGAAAGGGTGCTCAGATCTGGCCCTAATGTGTGAACACTATAATTTGTACATATTAGTATGCTACCACCACTATCAACTTCTCTTGGCTCAGTTTGTAATGTCATTGCTTCGTTTTAAAGAAGTAAATCCGAGGGGAAAAAATGTGCAACTTCCACTAATACTATCAGTTTCTTGTACTTGAAGCTCAATTTTTTTCCCACGCAAGATTTGTCCTTTTTGTAAAGTTATTCTGCTCATTAATGCGTGGGTATAAGCGAATCAAATTTTTTGTGAGCTATTCGAAGTTCGGTCCATAAAAGTTTGTTTGATATCTTTACATTTATCAAACGAAACGAACTCGACCCTCGGACGTAATTCAAATTATTTTTCAAACCTAATGGTAATTTCAGCCTTAAATATTTGTAAACATATTCAAATATAATTTTAACGAGTTGAAATTCAAATAATTCATGAACTTTGTTAACGAGTTTGTTCACGTACTTTAAAAACGAATCGAGTTTTGAATAGTACATAAGCTTTTTTTATGTACTAGTTTATAAACTTATCAAATTAATATAAACAAATGTATATAACTCAAATACTTTAATAAACAAACTTTTTAACGTACTCAGGTTTGAATTCAATTTTAAATTAAATAATAAACGAAATGAACTCAAACTGAAAATTTTCAAACAAACCGAACTCGAACCTGAAAATATTCAGTTCAATTTGATTCAATCAATAAGTCAGTGTTTAAATGGGATTTCCAATTAGAACAAATGGGCAGTAATCAACAATACAGATTAACAATAAGCCTTATTGCGGGAGCATAATTGTTGATCTTCTCTCACTAAACATGTACAAAATCTGCAATTACAAAAACCTAATGATCTTCTCTCACTAAATATTCATGACTGTACAAAAGAATCTCACAAGATTGTAGATAAACCATTCCTCTTAATATATACTCTAGATCATTTTGAGTGTGCAGGCATCCTTGCTGCATGCATTTCCAACTATTTGAGAGTTGACAGGCAAAGCAGTTGGAGAAAAAGGATCATACACTTGATGAGAAGCAGGAAACCAGGTTTGAGGATATTGTGGAAACTGTCCTTGAGGGATCTAACTCCGATTACTATTCACATTATCATCAGAAGGTACAGTCGATTCATCTAATACAAGCCAAGAATAACATCAGTATAACAAGGACTGTAACACTGCTAAGGTTCAGGAATTTAGGACACACCAAAACTGAGGTGATTAACACTTCAATCAAAGCCACCGCAGAATCAACTTCTATCTATTACCTGCACTCTTGCATCTGCTCTTGTGCCATAAACTTGAATTTTAGTTCCTGTTTCCTGCTTTGCATTGTTATCATTCCAAATCATAAAAACAGTTGGCATTCAAGAACATGAGAATACATCTCATACCATAACATAGTCATAGGGGAATGAAGAGTGCATACCTTCTCCAGTCGCTTTTGAGTATCATTAACGGCCCAAATACTAAACCAATAAAATAAATTTTGACATAATTAAAAATCAAATTTAAATTTAAAAAATAGATAATGATATTATAATAAAAATGTGTAATTATTCTATTTATTAAACTAATAATTTTTGCATAAATAAAATTTATAGTCCCCAAATATATCCTTTTTTCGTGATATCCATTTTTTGTATAACTAAAATAAAATAAATAAATTCTGAAAAGGCTCAAATCCAAAAAAAAAGGAAAATAATATGGTCCAAGTATATTGCCACGTCATCCAAATCATAACTGTTACCAACCAACCAAACAAACTCCAACTAACTGTAAATGAGAGGAACCCGAGAGGGCTTTTAGGTAATTCCGCCTTCCCTTCGATTTCCTCGCCACTACTCTCTTCTCTCTTCTTCTTCCACAGCGTCAAAGATCAACCAACGGAACGACGCCGTCGGAGGAAACGACAGCACGGGAATTCGAGAAATTAGGGTTAATTTCAGTACCTCATGGATGCGGCGGTGGCGTCGAGCGGCGGCGGGGGCACTAATGGCAACCTCGACGAGCAAATCGCTCAGCTTGTCCAGTGCAAACCCTTGACCGAACCCGAGGTATTTATCTCTGCCGTTATGGGTTTCATTCTCGGAGATTCTCGATAAGTTTGCTGATTTCATGTTTCATGGTGGGATTTTTATGGTTTTTCTTTTGTGGAATTCTTTATTATGAAGCTTGTGCGGTGGATTTGATCCGGTAATTCATACGTTAGATCCTTTGGGAGCTTAGATTGTGGCGTGCTTGAGCTGGTTCTTTAGCTTTACCGAATCTTTTATTCGATATTACGATGATACGTTCTATTGAAGATTTGCAATTTCATTTTACCCTTGGTTTCGTAGCATTTTAGAAAGGGCAGGTGAATGTATTCCAGGAGATCGTGCTTTCATTGCAAGCTTTCTTTTGGATGTTAGAGTGTATATGGTTTCTGTTGTATATTTTAGAGTGAAATCTTGAAATCTTAATGTTTCTCAAGTTGTATATAAGAATTAAATGTTTTTCTTGCAAGAACAATGGTGTAGTATGGTTGTCGGGTAATAATCTTTATGACAGGGTGTTATTCGGTTTTTATTTATTGAGGAAAAACATGATTTTCTTACTTAAGGTGTTGTGTCATCTTCTTTTTTGTGTGTCTAGATACTGCCGAGTTTAACCATCAAACCACAATCAACTTGAGTATTCATGCTCTAACTTCTTACGAACTCTTCTTTAAGCCTATATCTTTTGCACTATTCGAAGACAGTCCTCCTTTTGACTATAAGATCTACTTTTGCTTTTTGTAATGATGATTAATTTGTAGAATGAAACTTGTATATGGTCTTCTATGATGAATGAGGTTTTTATCTCCGGTCTTCTGCTGGTTTTGCTAGGTAAGGGCGTTATGTAGCAAGGCCAAGGAGATCCTGATGCAAGAGAGCAATGTTCAGGTTTTTATTTCCTCCTTATAATTGGCTTTTTACCGCATAGTGAAGGATATTAATTTGTGTTCTTTATGAAGTTAGGCAGTTTTACTTACCATTAGGCACTGTTGCTGTAAACCGAACAAATTAATGCTTATTTTGTCTCTTAATATCTATTGCAGCCTGTCAAGAGCCCAGTAACTATATGTGGTGATATTCATGGTCAGTTCCACGATCTTGCTGAGCTATTCCGGATTGGTGGGAAGGTATATATTCAAATTCTTTTGTGCTATTAGGTTCTCTTTCAGCTTCAATCCCTTTGGTTTTTACCATTTCAGTGTATTCATATGCTTATCAATGTATTTCCACAATTTTGCAGTGTCCGGATACAAATTATTTGTTTATGGGAGATTATGTTGATCGAGGATACTACTCTGTGGAGACTGTGTCGGTTAGTTAATTCTTTGTATAAACTTTTCTTGTAAAGTGCTATCTTACTATTTGAGATCACACAATACGTTCTTGTGTTGCCCTATATATAAGTACGATATATCTTTTACATGAGGAAATATTTTGTTCTAAAATTATGTGCTGCCAGGAAATTGGGATGCATTATACATGAGTCTGATTTTTCTTTGACATGTACGCAAAATTGTTTCAGCTCTTGGTGGCACTGAAAGTACGTTATCCTCAGAGGATCACTATTCTACGTGGAAACCATGAAAGCCGCCAGGTATAGTTGTGTGAATGATTTCCATCTTTATTTATGCAATGAATGTCCTCATGTCTTTGAGTGTTAAAATTTCACCTAGGATATTGAATTTGATTAGGTACATCTGTATTTACTCATTAGATTCTCTAAATGGAATTACTGCTTCTTCATAATATTCTGTATCTGTTAGTAGTTTCTGGAGTTCAGTTTTACACAGGAGTTCCTAAATGATCATCCCATGTCTTAGTGCTAAAAGAGTTTTCTATTGTCTACAGATCACTCAGGTTTATGGGTTTTACGATGAATGCCTAAGAAAGTAAGTACCTTGTGTCCCTTTTCAATTTAATATTAGATAAACTGTGGGAAGAAATCCAATCAAATTGTCAGCATCTAGATTTTCAATGCTTAAGCGGTAGTTGACGTAGGCTTTTGTGTTCATTTTGTTGTGTTGTGCAGATACGGAAGTGCCAATGTGTGGAAGACATTTACAGATTTATTTGACTTCTTTCCTCTTACTGCACTGGTTAGTATATCTTTTGAAGATTACCATGCAACACTGTGCTTAAAGTCTCAAGTACTCTCTCATTCTGTGGCCCTATCTTTGATTTAATACATATTTTTTTCATTGCTCAACTAGGTTGAGTCAGAAATCTTTTGTCTTCATGGTGGATTGTCGCCATCCATTGAAAATCTTGATAATATCCGTAATTTTGACCGTGTTCAAGAAGTTCCTCATGAAGGTCCTATGTGTGACCTTTTATGGTCCGATCCTGATGATCGTTGTGGTTGGGGAATCTCTCCTAGGGGTGCTGGATATACATTTGGCCAAGTATTTGTCCAATCCTTCTTGCTCATCCTCCATCTTTGTTCATGTGAATAATTAAGTGATATACTTTCTTGATGCTTATTGAACAGGACATATCGGAGCAATTCAACCATACAAATAACTTGAAGCTTATTGCTAGAGCTCACCAGCTGGTTATGGAGGGATTTAACTGGGCTCATGTAATCCTATCAACTTCTTAACTGTATTCTCAATTTATGATCCAATTGATAACTGTGGTTGCTTGTTTGCAGGACCAAAAGGTTGTCACAATCTTTAGTGCACCTAATTATTGCTACCGCTGTGGAAATATGGCATCTATTCTTGAAGTTGATGACTGCAAGGGTCATACATTCATTCAGGTTTCTCTCCCTCTCTTATTGTGTAGGGTTGTGTTGAGCATGAGGTAGGCGCCTGCTTGTGTTAATAATGACTTTGGCCACCTATACTGGAATTCTCTTTATCAATTGCAGTTTGAGCCAGCTCCCAGACGTGGTGAGCCAGATGTAACTCGAAGAACACCAGATTACTTTCTCTGAAAGCTGGAGAGGTTGCCAGAGTTCTGTAAGGCAGAGGCCTTCTAGCTATTTTGTGTGTCGATAGCTGCCTATAAAACATTAAAATATACTGGAAGCGTCAATCATGGGTGGTAGAAAAGCATAAAAAAGAAGCTTGGTGCTGCTTTCTTCGGTTCAGCTGTTACTATGGAGATAATAGTTTACTGCAAGAGAGGCAGTCGAGCTGGCTGTGCTGTCCATTCACATACACTGCTGATGCAAAAATGTGGAATTTTCTCTCCCACTTTCCTGTTTTGCAATTTTTTTTATCTTATTTTGTACAAGACTACGTTAATTTTTTCACTCTCCCGAAAACTTTTTGTCTCTTTGTTGGAGAAAATTCAGAAGGTTGTACAGGAGAGAGTTTTATCACTTGCTAGATTTTCTAGTGGATGCTCCATATATTTTTGTGACCCTACATCGGTCCTTGCTATTAATGAATGGCTTTTGATCCATATGTTTGTGTTTAAGGGTTGAACTTCATACTGTTGCCTAAATTTATGAACATCATTTACAGGAACAACCATTATAGTGTGATGAATAGATTTGAACAGTTGTGGATGTGAAATCTTGATGATCTTTGATACTTTGATGGGGTGATTATGCATATAATCATGATGGCACTGCTGATTATTGTTGCACAGACACAGGTGGTGTTTGATTTCTTCGATGTTTTTTCAGAGTTTGATTTCCAATGTAGTAAAATAGATATCCATGTGACATTTTAATATCTGCAGTATCTGTATGTATACATAGTAGTACATTGGCAGAAGGAAACAAAGCTAAACTGTGTTAAGTTTATATCTTCGTCTATGCAGGAGGTTGTACTCTCTCTCTTTTTATACCATAACTGTTCTAGGGTTTGACAGGGATCGAGTGTACGCAAGAGGTAATGCCAGCAGCTTTTTGGTTCGGCCCACGTATGCTCGTTTTGTCAAGTTATCATAGCCGTTGCTCTCAATTGAGTCCAAGATCATACGGTACAGCATCAGCGAGGACCAAACCTGCAAAATTGCAAGAAATAAGTAAGTTCTCTTCTCGTTTTGCCTCACTTCAAAATATATATGCAATTCTTGATAAGATCTGAGACTAATCAATTACCGGCCAACGGCTCGCCTCGTGGAGCTGAGTCGCTCCCTCCTCGGCCTGGTCAAAGTAGAATCTTGCTCTTCTGATCTGTTCTTTCATGAATTCCCTCCAACCATCTGTCACCTTTCTTGAGAAAACATCCTCATCGGATAATCCGAATCTCGCCAGTTCATCTTGTGGAAGATAAACTCTCCCTCTTGATGCACTGTGAGAAAGAAAGAGGATCAGACACAACACAGTAGGATGCCCTAAAAGTATGTATATATATATATATATATAGTCACACACACACAGACACACACACACACACAGACACACACACACACATATATGGTTTGATTTTGTATAACATTGAAGACATACTCTTCTCCAACATCTCTTAGAATGTTAGTGAGCTGATTCCCAATTCCTAAATATAATGCTCCATTGTAAATTGTTTGATCAGACAGCAAAGACTCAGGTGCAATCCCCATAATTGGAACACTCATTAGCCCAACTGTACCAGCCACACAGTAGCAGTACATATAAAGCTCTTCAAAGTTTGCATAGCGATCCTTCCTCGTGTCCATTCTCATCCCCTCTATCATGTCCTTGAAGGGCTACAAATCGAAAATGAAAACCGTGTCAATTAGGGTTGAGCACTCGATCAGTTACTGAATCGGGGTTCAATCTCTCTAACCCGCTTGAGTTTAGCTGCAGTGAGTAGTAGCATTACCTTAATGTCTAAAGGGAATTTGTTGACGGTGTCGGTAAGGGCAGCATCGAGCATGTCGTAGGGCCGACCGTTGAAGATATCTTCTAATCTTTCTTCCCATCTATCAAGAACAGCTGCGCTAATATGTGCAGCATTTGGGCCGTCAACCAATTCGTCGGTCCTCCTACACCACACTGCATCGAGAGAAAGTCGAGATGAAACCCTCTAGTTCACGATTCTTCGATCCAAAGATATATATAGCTAAGATCATGTGATATGGAGATGAATAAGCATTCACTTCACTTACCATAAATAGCCCATATTGCTTTCTGTCTTTCCTCAGTCATCAACTGTGTTCCTGCATGCATCATAAACATCAGATACTACATTTAGTACAAGAAAAATAACACAAAGAATAGAGAAAAAGTAGGGGTTTCAAGATGAACCTAGGTAAAAAGTCTTGGCATACTCAGCACAGATGTCTCTACATCTTTCGTAGGATTCTTCGAGAAACATAGGATGAAAACTAGGGTTTTTGAAGAGATCTGACGTGGTCGAAGGATCGGCTTTCCTCGTCTGCCTCTTGACGATTTCATGCACGAAAAGATCGGCGGAAGTAGTTGGATGAACTACTGATAAAGAGAAATGGCTCTTTCTTGTTTTTGGAATAGCTATGGCTATTTCTGCTCTTGCACTCAATATTTCTCTACTCTTTCTTGAAAAACTAGGGTTTCTTGCAGCTTTGATGCAAGGCATAATAGGTTGGTATGAAAATGTTGTACTCATTTTTTGCAATCTAATTAGATCTATTTCTCTTCCTATCTCTCATATATATATGTGTGTGTATAATAGGGTGAATGGCATATGATTCTAGTTCATAATCACAAAGATGCTAATTTGTCTTGAACTTGAAACTCAAAGGAGCCAAAAAAGATATGATTTTTAAATATTGTTTGCTTATGGGATGCAATGAGGATCTTGGCCGGCTTCGATACCTTCTAATTTCAACTACTACGCTTATTCCCCCATCTCATTATTATTGATTTTTTAAATTATTAATCTTTATGATGTAAAATTACATAACAAAAAAATAAAATAAAATTACATAACAAAAAGGACACAATTGAAGTCGGACAGATGGTGTATATCAAAAGTAATGAGACAGATTCGGTTTGAGATCGAAGAGAGTGCCACGTGGAACTCAAATCGGAGGTAGTTATGGGCGATGAAATTTGTACAAACAAAACTAATTTAATATTCTTGAATATTTAACAAGAATAGAATAGGATGTATTTGGTATTTTCTTGTATTTATCTTTTCCTTGTCATAATACATTTCACTAATCATCTATTATTGTTAACGACGAAGAGAAGATCCCTTTCTTATGCTTTCTACATAAGAAAACAAGAAAGTCCTTTTTCACTTAATTTATTCTTGCAAATGTTACAAACGTACGAAATCCCATATATACCCTAACTTGTGCTTATCTAATGTTAACATATTATAAAAAAAAATTAATTAATATTTATTAAAAATAAAAATTCTGTTATAATATAATTAAATCATAATTAATATAAATTTTAAATTAATTCAAGGAAATTGTATGTCTTATTTTTTGGATTTATCAACTTTAAAATTCACTTAGAAGTGTTAAAAATGATTATATATTCTAATTGGATGATGGAATAAACCTCTAATATTAAGTTCAAAATTAAAGTAAAGTATAAAAACCAAATCACACATGTTCTTTTACCATTGTTGATAAATATAATTTTTTAATGTGGTAAATTTGGACAGGGCACAAAACAAATAAATATAATTATCGAGCATGGAAGTTAATTTCAATGCATACAAGCTGTTATAATATGTTTCTTACTAGGGTCAACTCTTGTAGATAATACTTCAATCTGTAACTAAGCAACAATAACATCTCCTTTGAAATAAAGTAAACTATTAGAAGTGTAAATCAACATTGTTATTTGTGTGTGTTGTGTATGTTAATAAAATCAACAACCCATCAGCAAACAATTGATTAAGTTCTGAATTTGATGATAAACTAGTCTTTATTGAGTATGCTATAATGTCTTTGAATATATTGTGGTCTAGTTTTGAAACTTTATTAATATGAGTAAAAGTTAAAATATCCACTTAGAGGATTCATAAAATTGGCAATGAGATAAGAAATGGAAGATTATGAATAGAAAAAGAGAATAATAAAGGTGATTATGATAGGATGCAGCCCCACCAAACCAACAGGTACAAACGAGACTAAGGCCCAACATAACTGGACCTCGGCAATGACAGCCTGGATAAGTACGGCCCAACGAAGAGCCCAGGAGTTACCCCAGTCACTTCGGCCCAAGAGCCCAGAAGCTCGGCCCAAAAGCCCTGAAGCTCGGCCCAAAAGCACGGGAGCTCGGCCCACCATCTCACGACGTGCCCCACGATCCCGGCACACATAACCTCCCTTATAACTGTAACTCATTCCTTATAAATAGTACTCCTAAACTAGATTAAAAGGACTTTTTTCGGATCTCTTGTATAAGAACTCAAGAACGCTGATATTAAAGAATCTCTTTTGCTCCGTGGACGTAGATCAAACCAAAGATCGAACCACGTAATCTCGTGTTCATCTTATTTTATATATTTTCCTATCGTACAAACACTCTGAAAAATTGTCGTTCGAACACTGGCTCCGTCTGTGGGAACGATAAATTCTGTGAAAACGATCAACATTTTTTGAGTAAAGATACGATGGTAAAATCAACCCGCTCCACCGCTGTAGCTACTGCTGCCAAGGGAAAACAGAACCAAACTGATCCGCCCACCAATCCACCTGATACATCAACCAACGAAGGGGATGTACGCCAAGTCCAACATGACAGGCAGCCCGTAATCCGCCGAACTCTTGACGGTCATGTGGAAGATATATATTCAGGTCGATCTAACGATTCAATCAGTAGCGGAGGGCCAAACCAAGGAGATCACCGACGAGGGAACGCCGCACTCCAGCCTCAGCTCGGAGATGCACTTAAAGCGTACTTCGACCTCCACGAACAAGATTTCCTCAAGTTCGCCGAACAGCATCGGCAGCAAAGTCAAGACGAGGGGGATAAAACTGAACCACCGCGACAGCGACCCCCGAGCCTCCAAATTGTCGAGGGCAGAAACGACGAACTTCCCCAAAGGCAGCGTGATCGCCGAGGAAACAATAACCTCGCTTCACCTCGGCGTGGTTCAACGTCACCTCGTCGAAACGTCGGTCCTTCCCGACGTGACGAAGATGACCACAGAGAAGGGAGATTCACTGTCTACAGTCGAATTGCCACCCCTTTCACCAACAAGATACTCTACACTCCGCTCCCGTCAACATATAGGGTGCCAAGGGCTCGCCGAGGATGTTTACATGTGTAAAGTCTTTCCCGAGCTGTTGATAGACAATGCTAGAAAATGGTTTGATAACCTGCCGCGCTGCAGCATAGGGTCGTATACCGACCTCCTAGACGCCTTCGAGCGTCGTTTTTTCCAGAAAGCCGAAGCCAAGATCAGTCCGGCCCAACTACTTACGCCAAGGCAAGGGCGAGAAGAAACGATCAGCGATTTTCTGGCTAGGTTTTACAATGAAAGCCTCAAAGTCGACCGCCTATCTGACGATGTCCTCATCTCGGCATTCCAAAATGCCATTCAGTCCGGCACTCTCTTTAGGGAGCTCGTAAAAGAGCGTCCTCAAACCTCCAAGCAGCTATGGAGGATTGTTGACATTTTTGCCGAGGCGGATGAAGCCGATAGGAGAAAGAGGGCGGCTGACCGACCTGAAAATCATGATAAAAGGAAAAAAGAGGAACGCGTCGACCACGGGCAAAGTCGACGAGGTGCTCTTGAGAGAATACAGCGAGGTCCACTGGAATCCCACCTCGGACCTCGGCCCAATCAAGATCGAAGTCAATTCACTCCGTTGACAAAACCCCGAGCCGAAATATACGAGCTTCATGCGAGCTTATTCCAGAAACCGCCGCCATTGTCCCGAAGTGGATCGAAGCGACGATCCAGGGAAAAGTACTGCAAATTCCACGACGATCACGGTCATGACACCGAGGACTGCCGAAATCTCACCTCGGATATAGACCACCTGGTGCGTGACGGTACCCTTGGTAAATACCGAGGTCGTAGCTAGCAAAGCGACCGACCTCAAGGGAAAGGCAAGAGAAGTAAGAATAGAGGAGGGGAAAGCTGCTATCCCCACCAAGATAAGAAGTCAAGGCACGATGACGAGGACGAAGACGAAGACCACCCTCAGTATGACGGAGTCATCGCTGCCATTATCGGGCTCCCTCAAGGCGCAACGAAGTCCTCATTAAAAGCCGAGGCCCGAAGTCAACAGAAAGAGGAACCTTCACAAAAAAGGTTCAAAAAGGACGAGGTCGTCACCTTTTCCAGCGACGACCCAGTTCCCCATGCCTTACCTCATCAAGACGCTACCATCATAGAAGCCGTGGTAGCCAATAAATTGGTCCACCGAGTGTTCATCGACAGTGGAGCCTCAGTAAGCGTGCTCTTTAAAAACTACTTCGATAAGCTCGACATCGAAGAAGCACGTTTAAGGCCGGCACCTATCCCGCTAAGGAACTTCACACAATAAGAAACCGCGACGGATGGTACCATTTCACTTCCTGTGACTGTTGGGAGGAGCCCGTTATCTTCTACAAAGATAATCCACTTCTTCGTCGTTAAAGCCAACTCCCCCTATAACATCATCTTAGGAAGAGATTGACTAATAGCAACAAAGGCGATCTGCTCGGCCTACCACCTAACAGTTAAAATTCCATCTAAAAACGGGGTGATTACACTTAGAGGAAACCAAATGCAGGCCAAGGAATGTATGTAAGTCGCACTCCGAGGTGCCGGGATGCAACATCCCCAAGCATAGCAGTCACAGAACCCCGAGATGATGGAGTCGACGTCACCATCATCTGTGGAGCCAGTTGAAGACGTCACATTATACGAAGACGACCTGTCCAAGGTCGTCAAAGTAGGGTTTGTCGGAGGAAGTGAACTCTGAAGTCAAATTATTCAGCTACTTCGGGAATTCAGAGATATCTTCGCCTGGTCACCTCTAGACATGACCGGAGTATCACCAAGCATCATCACTCATCATCTCAACATCGATCCCGAGGTGAAGCTAGTTCGGCAGAAGCAACGAGCCTTTGCAGCCGAAAGAAATCAGGTGATCCATGACGAGGTACGCCAGCTACAGAAAGCTGATATCCTATTCGAGGTGAAATATCCGACGTGGCTGGCAAACCCCGTGATGGTAAAGAAACAAGGAGGAGGGTGGCGAATGTGTATTGACTATACCGACCTCAACAAACACTGCCCTAAGGACTGCTATCCTCTTCCTAACATCGACAAGAAGGTCGAAGCCCTTGTTGGACACAAGGTATTCAGTTTCCTAGACCTATACAAGGGGTATCATCAAGTCCTTATGAGCACCGAAGACGCTCCGAAGACAGCCTTCGTCATGGACTTCGGTATCTACGCGTATAAGAAAATGCCTTTTGGACTAAAAAACGCTGGAGCTACATACCAAAGGATGGTCGACAAGATATTTGAACCTCACATCGGTCAAATTGTCGAAGTGTATGTTGACGATATAGTCGTCAAAAGTAAGGAAGTTGACACCTGCCTAAACAACCTCCAGGTCGTCTTCAACCTGCTCCGCGAGGTAAACCTGAAGTTAAACCCAGGAAAGTGTACTTTCATGGTTCAATCTGGAAAGTTCTTGGGGTGTTGGGTCTCTCGCGAAGGGTTAAAAGCCAACCCAGCCAAAGTCAAAGTCGTTCAGGAAATGCAAGCACCGAAGTCCATTCACGATGTGCATAGACTGACGGGCTGCCTAGCCGCGCTGAGCCGCTTCCTATCTAAAGCCGCCGAGAAGCAACTCCCGTTCTTTAAAGTACTAAAGAAAGCTCCAGACTTTGAGTGGAAAGGCGAACATAAGCTGGCTTTTGAAAACTTAAAGAAGTACCTCGCAAATCTACCTACCTTATCCGTCCCAAAGGAAGGCGAGATTCTTTCTCTGTACCTCGCCGCCTCGGATGAATCAATAAGTGCAGTCTTAGTCCAAGAAGGACCTCGGCAATTACATGTTTACTTCATAAGCCGAGCTCTAAAAGGATCAGAAACGAGGTACCAACCTTTGGAGAAGGTTGCACTTGCACTGGTAAATGCCGCGAGGAGACTTCGACCATATTTCCACGCTCACCCGATACAAGTCTTAACCGACCTTCCACTCCGGCAAGTACTAACAAAACCCGAAGCTTCAGGACGAATCGCCAAGTGGGCGGTTGAGCTCGGCGAATATACGATCTCCTTCGTATCTCGTCAGGCCATCAAGGGACAAGCACTAGCGGATTTCTTAGTGGAAACAGCATTTGCGGAACCTCCGAAGCCCACCGAACTTGTCCAGGATAAATTCCGAGAGGAAACACCAAAGTTACCTCCAATAGATTGTTGGAAAATCTATGTGGATGAAGCATCAAGCCATAAAGGAAGTGGAGCCGGAATCTTGTTCGTCAGCCCGAAAGGAAAAGAAACCACTTATGCTCTACGGTTCAATTTCCCGACAACAAACAACGAAGTGGAATACGAAGCCCTAATCGCCGGACTTCGCCTCGCGCAAACCCTCCAACTACGAGTTGTCCAAATCCACAGTGACTCTCAAATTATAGTGAGTCACGTGCTAGGCAAATACGAGGCCAGAGGTGAACGGATGAAGAAATACCTCCATAAAGTCAAAACCTTACAACAAGGTTTTTCATACTTCGAGTTGATACGAATCCCGAGAGGTGACAATGACCGAGCCGACGCACTAAGCAAACTTGCATCATCATCTACAACCTCTCCCGTGGAAGAAGTACAAACTCGAAGTATAGACGAGGCCGAAGTGAGTATGATAACCGATGATGAGCCGAACTGGATGACACCACTTCGTAATTACTTAGAAAAAAGCGAACTCCCTGCCGATAAGGTTGAAGCTAGGAAGCTTCAAAGTAAATCTGCTAAGTACATTCTAGATCAAGGAGTACTGTACAGAAAATCGTACCTCCAGCCTCTTCTAAGGTGTGTGGGATCCAATCAAGCAAACTATGTACTGCGCGAAGTGCATGAAGGATCTTGTGGCAGTCACATCGGAGCTCGTGCCTTAACTAGAAAGATCATGAGATGGGGATACTATTGGTCGACCATGCTCCAGGATGCAATTAACATTGTCAAACAATGTCCGAAGTGCCAGCTTCATGCGGCAGTAACAAGAATACCGCAAACTGAGCTAACCAGCATGCAAAGTCCTTGGTCGTTCATGTAATGGGGAATAGACATCGTTGGCCCGTTTCAACAGGCTCCTGGCCAGCTACGGTTCCTTATAATAGCCATTGACTATTTTACGAAGTGGGTAGAAGCCGAACCTTTAGCGAAGATTACAAGCAAAAAAGCCCTAACCTTTATTTGGAAAAACATAGTTTGTCGCTTCGGCATACCTCATGTCCTCGTCTCAGATAATGGAACCCAATTCACAGACAAGACATTCAGGGAATGGTGCGACGAGCTTAATATCCAACAAAAATTCACTTCGGTGGCTCACCCTCAAGCAAATGGCCAAACCGAAGTTACAAACCGGACGATAGTCAAAGGATTAAAAACCCGCCTCGACAAGGCCAAAGGAGATTGGGCGGAAAACTTACCCCAAGTCCTATGGTCCTACCGAACTACTCTCCGGACATCACACGGAGAAACACCGTACAGTCTTGTCTACGGAACCGAAGCAGTGATCCCAGTAGAGATCGGCTTGCCGAGCCCTCGGACGCTTAACTTCGCTGCCCACGATAACGAAGAGAAAATTCGAACTAACTTGGACTTGCTGGAAGAAAAGCGAGAACAAGCCTATATACAAGAAGCCCGATATAAACAGCAAGTAGCTCGGTACTACAATAATCGAGTGAAGCATCGGCAGTTTCAAGTTGGCGACCTCGTGCTTAGAAACAATGAAGTCAACAAGGCAGAGAAGCTCGGCAAGTTGGAAGCCACTTGGGAAGGACCATACCGAATTCAAGAAGTCCTCAGCAAAGGGTCATACAAGCTCGGCCATTTATCCGATGAACCAGTACCCCGAATTTGGCACATTTCACACTTGAAAAGATATTACCTATAAGAGAAGATAGGTAGTTTGTTTAGATTTTTCCATTTCTTTTTCATGTGGAACATTTGCATATTTCAGCTAGTACACGTTCCTTCCATTTACACATTTTTAGAGGGTCAATTTAAACTAAATCCAAAAAAGTAAAATAGATAAAAACTCCAATTTTGGAGTAGCATCTAAACGCGCGTAAGGGGACCACTCTTATCGATAAATTCGACAAAAAATGACTATTCAAAAAAGCCCAAACTTCGTCTTTAGACGAAGTGGCTACTTAAGGCTTTAACTTCGTCCTTAAACGAAGTAGCCACTTGAAAGCTTTAACTCCGTCTTTAGATGAAGTGGCTACTTAAGGCTTTAACTTCGTCTTTAGACGAAGTAGCCACTCGAAAGCCTCAACTTCGTCTTCAGACGAAGTGGCTGCTTAAAGTTTTAACTTCGTCTTTAGACGAAGTAACTACGGGTTCACGTTAGCCATTACAAGTAATCTCGAAGCAAACTTGATTACACGATCGAGAAAAGCTTCTAAAAATGTAATAGTGCTACAAGAACAAAAACTTTATTTCATGAATCAAACATTACATCAAGGGGGAGGGTCCGAGCTCGAAGGATTGCTAAAACTAAGATACTTCTCTACAAAGCCCGGACCCGAGCTTGAACTAGCACCATGGCTGAGCACCGAATCCAAAAAAGTCATCCCTTGACCACGGCCAAAGCCCCGTCCTCGGTTCCGACCTGTAGGAGCAGCTCGACCTCGACCCCCCGAAGCACGCCGGCCACCACCTCGGGACATTATAACCTGCATTTGCTCTCGGGTTAATGCTGCACTAGGAGGGTGTACGCCCGCCAAGTTCCCATCCAGGAAGTCCCGCGAAGAAGAATCAAGCTGAGCATTCTTGGATTGCACCCACCTTTTCAACTTCGGGTTTCTGTTCAAAACTGTCTTATACATGGACCCCAGCTTGAGAAGTCCATCTTCCTGCTCGCGAACTTGCCAGGAATCCTCGCCGTACTTCTCAATATACTTCTTCACCCGAGCGCGAACTTCTTTAATCTGCACATGGACCTCGTAAATGGTTAATCGCCCGCTCTTGTGGATGAGATCTTCATACTCTGTATGCTCTTCCACCATGGCTTTGAAAGTCTGGATATCCTCCACAGCTTGCTTGAACTTATCATCGAGCTCCAGATACTTAGCGTGCATCTCATCAAGCTTTTCCTGAGCTGCTTGAAGCTTCACTTCAGCTTCGAGCTCGATGTTATCAGCTCAGCTCTTCTAAGATGAAGCATCGACTTCAGCCATTTCCACAGCTCGGCGAAGCTCGGATATTTCTTTCATATCGTGAGAGGTATCATGCAAGCCAGAAGCAAACTACAAGGAAACAAACAAGATTCAACAAAAGGTTTCTTTTATATATATGAACGAAAGAAACGCCACCCTAGCGGTGACGAAGTACAAGGCTACAAAAAAAAAAAAAAACTACAAGGCTCCCGGGCCAACCTCTTGTTCATCGGCACCTTATCCTCCCGGCCTCCTCCAGCAGCGTCGGCAGCAGCTGTCTTCGACAGTTCGGCGATGAGAGCCTCCAGCTTGTCATCCCTGTCAACAGGGCACTGCCGAACTGCCCTCTCCGACAGCAGGGATTTGTGCCGGGCCAGCCTCTCCACCACCGGAACCGCCGAAGTGCACTCCACAAGTACTTCGGCATATTCCCGCAGCATCTCTTCTTCCGACATCACCTCATACCCGTACTTGGCTTTGTCAAGGTCCGGGTAATCCTGGGCGATGAGGTCGATAATAGTTGCGGTAATGGAAGAACTCATGGCGCCCACCAGCTGTGTGACCGCCCCGCCGAAGTGTTTGGAGCGAAATATCCGCTCGGCGAAGGCCCGGAGCATATCGCCCTGGCCAACAGCCGCGCAGGCCACCTTCTCTCGCTCCTCAGCCAGTTCGGCCCTCAGCCCGGTGACTTCGGCACCCAGCTCGGCCGCCCTCTTCCTCGCCTCCTCGGCATCCTCGAAGGCCTTAGCCTCCTGCTTCGCCGCCTTACTCACCTCCGCCTTGGCCGCCGCCACCTTCGCCGCCAGCTCGGCCCTCGCCGCTCGAAGTTCGGCGGAGAGACTCTGAAACTGAGCAACTACGCCCGCCACGAAGTTCGCCAAGCCCCTCAGCCCAGCCAAGGCCACGTCGGCCTCCTGCACAAGATATATCAGTATACAAAAAAAAAGAGAGAAGCAAGGGGAAGGAAAGAAGCAAGTCCATGCTTACCTCGGGGAACGACATCTCCCGCGACGCCTCCAGGCCGGAGGGCTGGCCTCCCGAACTGCTCACCACCTCCCTCCGAGGTGGAGACAGATCTATAACCGGCGGGATGAGCTGCGCGCCCCCCCCCCCCACCTGCCATAGGCGGGTCCGAACCCCTCTCCGCCGAAGCAGGGGGCGACGTCCTCTCCACTGCCGAAGAAGAAGGCCTTGCCCTCTTCTTCTTCCTCTTCAGCACTGCCTGGAGCGCTTCTGGATTCACTGCAAACACAGAGAATCACATTAGAATTCAGCTCGGCTAATACCATCACACAGCACATGAAGCGGGACCTCACCCAAATCCACGTCGGCAGAAGTGCCGTATGGGCTCAACCCATACCTCGATAGCTCGGCCTCGGAATAATCCCTCTTAATTGAGCTGAGGTCCACCAAACCCGTCTCGAGCTCACTGACGGGCTCCTCAGTGACTTGGGGCCCGAACTTGGCCTTCGACCAAGCATTCAAAGACACCCCCTCAGTCCGGCAGAAGAAAAAAATTTTCTGCCAGTTCGTCACCTTGGACGGAGTTTCTAATTTAAACCTATTCACAGGGGACAGATAAACCCACCCCGTAGGTTCGCGCTTAGCTCGAAAAAACCTAAGCAACGACTCTATAGATACCGAGCCGCCTCGGTGACCGACCTTCATACAAAACCCAATAACTTGCTTAATGGAAGGCGGCACTAACTGACCTAGAGGCAGGTTGAATTTTTCTAAGAATTCAACAAAAATTGGGTGTAAAAGAAAATGAAGACCGAAGTGAAGGTAATCTTCGTAAACGGTGAAAAAACCTACAGGTGGGGAACTACCCCTATCCTCAGCCCGAGGCAAAATCATCTCCACCGACTCTGGAAACAAAAATTTTCGAGCCAGATTTAACATGTGAGACTCACTCATAGTAGAAGCATATTCAAGGGCTGCATCCGACCCGACCAAAGGTAAAAACTCAACTATTTGAAGGACAGGAGGAACAGCAGCTCGGGTGAACACCCTCGCCGTAACCCTCGCCGGAAAAACCCTAGGCGGCGAGGGAAAAACCTCTACATTCTCCATATCAACATCTATGGGGGAAAAAGATGAAGAAGAAGCCATGATGAAGAGAGAGTTCTTACTTGTCACAAAAAAGTTCGATTAAGGCTGCTGGTAGGGAGAACGACGGCAGTAAACGCAGAAAGGCACAGAAGTCTCGAGAGAGAATTTACAGAAAAGTAGGAGCTAAGGTTTAAGAAATAGCAGAAAGTGTTTTCAAGGCGTATGGAACAAGCTTTTAAAAGCAAAATTTCCGCCTTCTCAAAATCCCGCCTCTTCGGATGCACCACTAAGAAGTTGACGCGTGTCCCACGTGACACCCCACAACAGCTGTCTTGCACGATTCCACATAATTCGAGCTCGACCTCGTCGACAGCAAGAAACCATACCCCGACTTCGTCAAGACTTTCACTCCGGTAATAACATCGACCTCATCAAGATCTTCACTTCGTCGTCGATCTTCTTTTGGGAGGGGATGTGATAGGATGCAGCCCCACCAAACCAACAGGCCCAAACGAGACTAAGGCCCAACATAACTGGACCTCGGCAATGGCAGCCTGGATAAGTACGGCCTAAGGAAGAGCCCAGGAGTTACCCCAGTCACTTCGGCCCAAGAGCCCAAAAGCTCGGCCCACCATCTCACGACGTGCCCCACGATCCCGGCACACATAACCTCCCTTATAACTGTAACTCATTCCTTATAAATAGTACTCCTAAACTAGATTAAAAGGACTTTTTCGGATCTCTTGTATAAGAACTCAAGAACGCTGATATTAAAGAATCTCTTTTGCTCCGTGGACGTAGATCAAACCAAAGATCGAACCACGTAATCTCGTGTTCATCTTATTTTATATATTTTCCTATCGTACACACACTCTGAAAAATTATCGATCGAACAGATTATTTTATGAATCTTACGAATCAAAATAAAGACAATTGATAAGAAAATGATATAAAAAATGTGAAATCAGCTAAGTAAATTAGGATGGAGCGAGTAATGTTTTTATTGTAAACGTTGAAAAATTCAAGTTTTATGTGTGATGCACATGCTCATTTGTCCCTTTTCTTTTCGGTATTTTGCATTTTCTAAATCTTATTATAAATTCATAAATCCATGAACTCAGTCTCAAACCACTTGTGATTCTGAATCATGAATGTCCGAAGAACTCTGCACATTAGGACATGATAGCATTGCTTTCATTTCACTTCCATTCATGTCATAATGACCTCTCTCTCTTCATTAACCTTTTTTGACCGATTACCTCACTTGATGTACTTCCTTTTTTGGTCGTCCTTTCCCCCCTGTAAAGCATAGCCATCCGACTAACCCCCAAAAGATTAAACCACTAATCTTGAATCAGTTGAAATATAACCGAGAGAGAGAGAGGGAGGTGTTGTTCCCAAAGTTGTGTTGTGTTAAACGCTTTTTACAGATCTGTGGCCTTAACCAACCCATCGCATTCTGCTCAAAGTGAAGTGGGTTTTAGCTCTCTCGAGTTTTGAGTGTCTTTCCTTTTTACAGCAGAGTAGATAAATAGGATTTCAAGATTCTGCTTGTGTCATAGTTAGCATCGTCGTTTTTCAAAGATTTGATTTTTACCATTCTTTTCAAACAGAGAAGTTCTTACTCGATTCTGAATAGGAAACTAGAAGAAAAGGGTTTATCAAGATTGCAATTCCCTCTCCGCCCTTCTTCTCGTTTGTACATTTCTTGAATAAATCTATACCAAAATCATGTGGGCTTTCCTTATTCTCCATTAAAATTGACCCAAATTCAAAAAGCTTTGAACTTGTGTAGCTTTGTAGGACAATCCGTGCTTGTGTTGTTGCAAAGATGATTCCTTTGTTCTTTCTGGTTGTGTGCGCGGAGGGTTTAGTTGCATTCCTTTTGATGGTGAAGATTGGCCCATTGAGGGAGCTTGTAATAAAGGGTTTGGACCAAGTGAAGATGAGAAGGGCTACTGTTCTAACAATTGCTGGAACCATCTTTGTGATTCTGTTGTCTGATTTGTATAGCATACTCAAGATTCAGAACAAGGGCACGAAACACGGCACGATGACACCGATGGATCAAGTCATTTGGAGAACAAACTTGCTTGAGGCAACTCTTATGTGTATGGTTCTTACATTGTTTGTTACTTATGATGCTTTTTACTGCTCTAGTTCTTGATTCTTGAAAATATAATGTTGCATGCCTTTCTGTTTATTGCTTGGTTGGTCTCTATGCTTGTTATATGATGTAATAAAGTGCTAGGCTTCATCATGTTCTTTAAGGTTGTGTAGAAATGCCAATTGAGAACTCAATGCTACTAGTGGAAGAATCTAAGTGGATGTTGAATGTTCACTGCACTGTTTGGTACATTTGTTGCTCGAGTAGTGATTTAGTCGGATACAATTGAAGGATAAGTGCCGAGCCGAATACTGCTCGACCCGTTTTAACTTGTTTAGAATATTAGGGTGTTCGCTCTTTGCTCGACATTTAATCATCAGTTTGAGCTCAGGTTAAGCTTACACGATAATGTTATTTTCGAGCTTGAACTTGGGGTTGAGTTCGGCATGATGTTTATATTAATAGTTCTCGAACTCGTATGGATTTTTTAGTTTAGCAAATTAGTTATTTTAGCTTGAGACTCAATTGAAGGCTCGCAAACAAGTTTGGTAACATGCTTGTGAACAAACGAACTCGAACATGTTCGCACTTGTCTTGCTCGATTTCGGCTCCTTCACTATTGAGTTGAGCTCCTCTCTTCAAGCTGAGCTTTGAGTAGCTCTATTCGTTTACAGCCCTAGTTACGCTGTTGAATTAATAGGGCCAGAAAACTCTAAAGGTGCTCGTTTTGCCTTTCTAGAGGCAAAGATGCAATAATGCAGAAGCAAAACAAAGATTGCTTGTTCCTCTGCAGAGTATTTCTCAGAAGATCACATGAGACGGCGCCTCAGAGATGGTTTTTAGTTTTTACTCGAGGGCGAGCCTCACTATTGCCTTTTGAAACTATGGAACTTATATGATATATCATATTCTTGATGTCATTTTGATCCAAATTGTATATTGCTAATGCATAATAATACTTTTAGTATGATCTCAATAACCTTCTTTCGTTTGAATGAATATGAAGAAGTGATGAAATTCTTGCAGGCTTTTCTCTGTTTCTTGGCTTTTTAATCGATCGAATGCATCATTACATACAAAAACTGATAAAACTGAGGAGCAACACCGGAGTTTCGAAGCAAGAAGTCGAGAATCTTGAGAATGAGAAGCTGCAGTTGAAGGCAAAGGAAGAAAAAGCTTCTGCTGAAGTGAAGAAGCTAAGAAGGGAGATATCAAGTTTGAGTGAGAGTTTGAATAAGCTCAAGTCGGAGTCGGCTGAGAAGGACAAGAAAGTCGAAACCGCAGAATCCCATGTCGCTGCTCTCCAGAAACAAGCGGCAGATCTGCTACTCGAGTACGACAGACTCTTGGAAGATAACCAAAATCTTCAGCACCAAGGTTACCGGAGTTGAGGGATTTGTGGTAAATATCAGGTCGTAGATATCTCGAAGTTTCGTTGGGTGACGGACCGATATGGAAGAAAGGAGATTAGATTGGGGAGAAGTTTAGTCAGTCAAGTAATGTGCTCTTGGTTTTAGTTTGTGAATGATGTTAGACTCTTGATGATGATCTAACCTTTTTCCAGTTTCAAACAGTTTGTTTTGTGTTTTGATTTTGAGTTCCAATCTTATTTTTCTATGCATTCATAATTTTAATGCAAGACTATATACAATTGTTGCTGATTATAGTATAAAAGTACAAGTTCTCAAGTTTATAATTTTGCATTTTTAAGCCAAGTCAACTAACAAATTGAATAGATGAGTAAATTATTCTCAAGCTCAAACTCGACTCTTTCCACTAACAAGCCCTTTTGATCGGCAATCGTTCTCGAATAACTCTGCTCGTTTACAGTCCTACTTTTAGTGTAGATTTAGCTTTAGATCGTGTCAAAACTCATTCTTCTACATCTATCTCCAAGCATGACGGTAGCAACCACGTTAGCCTGCTACCGAACGTCCGAAGCTGCATCCCGGAGGCGAACGACATCGACTGTCGTGTCCTCGTGGATTTGTTTTCATCATCACATTATCATCAAGCACTAGAACTGCAACTCTACCAGTAGTCACTACATGAACAGCTCCCATTCTTGAAGTGATGAAACCTCTTCATATCCCTCACAACTATCTCTCTCTCTGCTACTATTGACATGAACTTGATTGCTTCATGGCAGTCTCCACAAACCCTAAGGTTCTTCGTGATCAACAGCCTCGTACCTGGTCTAGTCTTCGAAATCCCGAAAGCAATAGCGAGCCTCTCACTGTGATTTCGGAGCATCCTCACTTTCACTTCCTCCTCGACGTTATGCAGCACGAATTCTGTCTTCGTTACATATCCCAAAGCTCTCATTTTGTCCTCCATTTCCTCAAGAATCACCAGAATCTGTTCATAATGAGGGTGGCTCTTATCTTCAACAAGGAAAGCGTGGAGTTTTCCTTCGACTTCGACCACGCTGTAACCTGGGACCTTCTTCATCCCTGCAGTTTTCATCACTTTCCTCACAATCGCGACTTCCTCCCACTTCCTTGCTGCAGCGAAGAAATTCGAAACGAGGGTGTAAATTCCCGGGCAATCTGGCTTCAGTTCGAGAACTTTCTTGGCTGCAAATTCTCCTATCAAGAACTTCTTATGGTTGAGGCATCCAGAAAGAAGAGCAACCCAAACAGCGATCCCAGGCCCGGAGTCCATGTACTCGATCAAACTTCGAGCTTCCTCAACCCGCCCGCCTCGAGCTAAAAGATCAATCAAAGTGCTATAATGCTTTTCCATAGGTTTGATTTTGTAATCTTTGATCATGACATCAAACCAGTACTTCCCTTCCTCAGCCAATCCAGAATGGCTCATTGCTGAGAGAAGAGAAGCAAATGTCACATGATCCGGCCTCATATCTGTCTTGATCATTCGATGGAAGACTGATAGAGCCTTCTTTCCTTCCCCGTGAAACCCATAACTCGCGATCATCGTGTTCCAGAGGATTTCATCGCGAGAATTCATGCTCTCGAACAGTGCCTGGGCGTGGAGCAATGATCCGCATTTCGCATACATGTCAATGAGTGCAGTTCCAAGAACTTGATCCGATTCAAGCCTTCTCCGGACAATGAATCCATGTATCTCTCTTCCTATTCGCGAGAAGCCAACTTGAGAACATGCTAGAAGCGCGCCAACAAGTGAAACCAAATCGGGCTCAAACCCGCATCTCTGCATCTCAACCAACAACCTCAATGCAGCCCCAGCACAGCCATTTCTTGCATGCCCGGAAATCAAAGCACCCCAAGAAACAACATTTCTGCAACTCATTCTCCTAAAAATGCAAGAAGCCATCTCTAATCTACCATTCTTGGCATACATATCTATGAGGCTGGTTTCAACCATAACATCCTCGTGAAAGCCTCTCCTCATGATGCACCCATGCACAGATCCCACCATTCTCGCATCCTCGACACCCGCACAAGCTTGCACCAAAGCCAACATCACGACCCCGTCGCCTTCATACCCCTCCACCCGCATCCTACGATACAGACCAATCGCCTCTTCAGCCCTCCCACATTTCACCAACCCGGTGATCATCGTGCTCCAAGAAACAACATCCCTTCTCCTCATGCCATCGAACACCCGCATTGCCTCGTCCATTTCCCCACACTTGACAAGCAAATTCAGCACGGAGGAGGCAACGAAGATATCGCCCCCGTAACCACATTCCACCGCGTCTTTCCAAATCTCTCCGCCGGACTTCAAGTCCAACAAGGCGGTGCAGGCCTTGATCGCCACCGTGAAAGTGGAGCTGTCTGGCCTAACTCCCACTGAACTCAGTTCTCTGTATAAGTTTATAGCTTCAACTAAGCTGTTTCCGCGTGAATACGCAATGATGAGAGCATTCCAAGAACCAATGCCTCTCTTAGGCATATGGTCGAACAGTTTACGGGCAGTGTCTAAGTTGCCAGCTCGAGAGTAGCATGATAATAGTTGCGATGGTAAAGAACCGGTGCTGGAAATCCCAGATGTGATCATCACTGCGTGGATTTTGTAAATTTGGGATAAATTGTTTTTGCAGTTTGAGAGGAGAGATTTGAGATCCTTCACAAACCATTTTTGTACAAGCATTTGATGTTTTTATCGTTAGGAAAGGAATATGAATCAAAGTAAGCGTTAACAAATTCAATTTTGATTTTTTGTTCTCAGCATCTTGTGTTTCATTAATTGGAACGAGAGTTGGAGTGATGTGTGTTATAATTAATCGATTTAAAATTATATATTTATATATATTCTTTATATATACTTTTAATTGAAGTAGAATATATAGATTGCAATAATGAATTTGTTTGCTCAATAAGTTTGTAATAATACGCCTCTACTATGAATTAATACATGGAAAATTATCACTTATTCGAGCTTAAAATGTAACAAATGACTATAAGTGTAAAGATAAAAATAAAAAAAATAACGGGATCCACACATTTTAAAGAATTATTTCATCCGCTCACAATAAGTGTATCGTGTCGGAATGAGCACCGAATTAAAAAAAAATACTACTATAATTTGTTATTTTAGTAGAAAAAGAAATCCACTAATATTGATGTAATATATTTTATCTCATTTTTTAATGTTAAAAGTAAATAAATTTTGATAATTTTATCATCAATTGTCTTGTGTAGGACCATGTACTAAAATAGAAACAATACATCTTTTATGTACAGTCCATTTGGATAATTACACTAAGTGAGTATTTTTACTATTTTTGGAAACACTTTCGATTATCAAAACGGATTTGATAAATGCAACTCAATATCAATCACTATAATCTACTTCGAGATCAAAAGATCAAAAATCAAATGGTAAGTTTGAGCAGCGAAACACTAATTAACCATCCGAAAATTTGTTGGGTTTTAAATGATTTATATTTTTCTTGAATTACAGTGATATATGCTCATTCAAGCCAAATTTTCACAAAGAAAAAGCTCAAAACTACCAAAGAAAGCTAATGAAAGTTGTAGAAACACAGAAAACAAATCTGCATAATAGGGTTGGTTGGCTGGCTAACAACTGATCTGATCCACACAGCTGAGAAACAAAATGGCCTTACTGCAGTTAGTCGTCACGCTTCGACTCCAGTTCCAGAAGTATCTTCTTTCTGGGACCCTGAAATGATAATAGCAAAAACTCGAAATCTTAGGGATGAAAACCTCAGTATGCAAAAAAATGGAAGTCTGAATGAGAGTATTAAGAGAGTAGTTTGTTTTGAGAATACGATCTCATGTTTTTGACGATGACAGGTATCACCCCAAGCATAGTTTAGTTATCATCAAGTTAAAATGGAAGAATTGGAAAACTTATATGATGGTGGCCCTCAAGAGAGATTTTACCCTCTATTTATCAAATGTGTAGGACTCTTAGCACGAGAATTGCAAAGTCATTAAGCTTTCTTGCTTCAGGAATGATGTCTACACAATTTAATTTCTATCAATTGTTTTTGGAAAAACAAACCAGCTCCATTTAAGGAATCGTCCTCATTCATGCATTATCTCACATTTGTATAGACATGACAACAAAATGAGGAAACACAAACAAACTAATATCTCAAGGCTGGAATAAAGAAAGAAAATGCTTAGTATGAAATAATCACCATTGGAATTCCCATAGCTTTAAGATCTTCATCACTCATGTGTACAAGGGCTGCCATATCAACCTGTGAAATCCAAGGAAAACAACTGTTGGTACTTGGTAACAATCAAGGGACAGAACCCAGAAATTGAAGTGTCATACTTCTTCGGCCTGAAATGTGATTGAATATTTGTCGAGACCCAGCGACTGCAAGAAACTTTCAACAGAATCGACCTGCATAAATTTAAGTGAGTTGCTGAAGATAATACTCATGTCAAGTTGCTAGAAGACGCTGTGGGGCATGCAGTCCTCCCTAAAAGATGGTAGCTTTTTACCTTGTGCTGAACCTTTTTCTTTGATACAACGCTAGTGACCTTTGTTTCTATTGCAGGGGCTTGAGCTATGGCACTCTTCCTAGGAGGTTTACTGGTTTCAGTCGCAGGCTTTGGCCGCACTGCTGGGGTCTTGTACTCAACAGGACGCGAATACAATGCACCAGACAGCTGGTCACGTAGATCCCTTCCACCTCCTGGTCCCCGCACACTGTGTGATGCTTGCTCATTACTCTTCCTTTGGAGTTTCAGGCGAAGATCTCTGGAACCAACCCTCCGACCTTTACAGACCATAGATAAAAAAACAGAGCGATATCAGTCACATATATAAGAAGTCTTACTGAAGCTTTGATTAGAAGAAAAGAAGAGAAAACTCCATACCTGCATTTTGGTTTTCTCTGCCATCGAAAAGATCATGTTCCCATTTGTCATCATCTTCTCTTTGTCTGCATGAAATAATTGAGTTTGCTAAATAAGGGGGGCCTCAATTGCTCCAGGAAAGGTAAAAATCTTCTAGATACTTCTCCCTCAAGAAAAATTGCCCTGCTTCGCCATTCAATTAAACACATTTCATACAGCAAGTCATCACGGGCCCTCTACATGCTACCAAATTCACCAATAGCTCAGCAACCCCAAATCGACTCTAGATTAACTGTACTCTACATGTAAGTAACTCTTCTATCCTAAACCAGCAAGCATCAATTCATAAATTACATAACCATGCCCTCGTCATAACACAATTATTATACCGACCCATCAAATTCTCCTACATTAGCACACGACATTGCCAAAATCTAAAGATTCAGTCATTCATAGAAGCACATCACGAAACCTATCTGCTTCAATTGAAACAAAATTAGCTTCCCTAACACTTCACTGCAGCTAACGAAACTTAAATCTAGCGTCCCCGAGAAACTCAAAAACTTCCCACTAAAGCTAAAACAAGAGGTTTAAAAGCCAAGTAAGAAACAAAATAAACGCTATGCGATGAAGAGAAAGTTGACCTCTTTCCGGAGATAGGTCTGCGGCGGCCGGCACCGGCGGCGTAATTTCCTTCAAGGCGGTCCTTCACTGATGACCTATTAGCTTGAGCCTCTCTATCAGCGTACATCGTGCAACCGAATCACACGATTTTCCTCTGCTCAAAAACCCTAACCCCCAAATGAGAAACTCCTAAAATTTGGCGAATCAAAGAGGAGAAGAAGATGAAGAGCGGATTCAATTTTAGGAAATCTGAAACGAGAACGCTACCGCTTTTCTTTTTCGGAATTAGGATTATTAAATATATATATATATATATATACAGTATTAGTTTTCTACTAAAAGAAAATCTACTACTTTTATTAATGTTTTATGTATTTATTTTTATTTGTTCTATTAATATTTATTTATTTTCAAAAATAGTAAAAAAAATTATTTATATTTAGTGGACTTCATCGCATTTTTATTTTCTACACAATTTTTTATTTTATATGAAAACATACAAGTCATATTTAATGAGACGAAATGAATAATATTTATCTGAAAAATGTAAATATATCTAGTTTGGCATGTATTGCGCGATAAAGTGCTATATATGTTTGATTGTAGTAATATTTTACCACATATATTATAAAGAACAAAAATGGTTCTCGTCAAACATAACTTGTTAACCAAACAAGTCGAATTTGAAGGTGTTAACCAAGCAAGTCGAGTTTGAAGATGACAATAATTTAGCTTAAAAATGCAAAATTATTAACTCGAGGTACTTCTATACCTGATTAGCAATAATTGTATTTAGTGTCGAATTAACTTTATTTGTTACAAGAAAATAATGTGGATGGAATATATTCTACTATGGTTTGTGAATAAAATAATTTAATCTATCAAATATTTCATGTATAAATTTAAATTGATTAAAATAAAATAATACTTTCTCGGTCTCGATTAAGATGAGAGTTACTTTTGAGCACAAGGTTTTAGGAGAGTTGAAAAGTAGTGATATGAATATATATAATTAAAAATTACGTGTGTAAAAAAATTAGAATGTTAAAATAAATTTATTTTATTTGCCCTGATGTGTTCCTTAAACATTTTTTTGAGGTGGACTGAATAATAAATTAGTGAACGTTAAACCCAAATGAATAAAAATCAGTAAATCATTTTAACTTATTCAAAGAAGATAATAAATCAATTATCACATGCAGTTTCAAGTTAATATTTGATTTCCACTTGCAGCAATACTACCAGAGCTCATGATTATTAAACTTGCTCCAAAATCAATAAAGAAAAAATGTTGCAAAATTTACAGAAAAAATAATTGAACAAAATAATGGTGTGAGATTTCAAAAGGATAAAAATGTAGCAACATATTTCTATATTTTAAATTATGGGCATATATTTTTTTTCTGTAAAGATGTATATATATTATTTTTCTATGCTTTTGTGTTGCTTCTTCAAACTCTTACACCTAACCACAACCATAACTATGCCTCCTCGCTTTCCGGTGGCGGCGCAGATGTCGCGGTATCGGATGCTGGGTCGTCAGCAAGGGCCTATGTCATCCATAGTCAGTTGAGATATGTCCGAAACAATTGAGACATCCTCATCTCCAAGACCTGATGGGGCCGGAGACGTTTCACGAGAAGTTGCTATGTTAGGGTACACAGTTCCGTTGGTCGGAACTACCACGGGGGAAACAGATGCAGGTGATGGAGCCTCGTCAACAAAAGGTTCTGGTGATGTACCACGACTAAACGAAGCTGTGGAAGATGAATCAGAGTCGTAGACAGGCTGCTGAAGGCTCCAGTACATGATACTTGCTGTGAGAGTGAGGATCATTTTTTGGTTCACCTGCCAATACAACAGCAAGAACAATGTCAACTACAATGTCGTTTCGTATAAAGATCGCATGGCACCAATGAGACTGGACTTCTGAACTTCATCATATTTCAGAATCTACTTGCAAGTTGCAAGGTTTGCTGCAGCAAATCTACAAGTACTAAAGTCCCAAATATGCTGGCAGGATAATTTTTGTACAAAACTTGTTTAAATACAGTTTCTATACATTTATTAGCAGAAGCAGGTGTAAGAGAAGTCTGATTTAAGCAAGCATGAATCTCTAACTTCTTTGCAATAGGGTTACTTTTTTGTGCACTGGTCTATTTTCTTTCAAATTGAGTGAGAAAGTAAATAACGTTATTATTAGATGACGTCAAGAATTGGAAACTGACCTCTATGATGTCCTCAGGCAGCAAGAATATTGAGCAGCCAAGCTTTCTTGCCACACTGATTATATAGGTGGCGTTAAGCTTCTTCTCCTCATCTATTATAAGAAAATAACAGAACATCAAGTTCCCAGAAAAAATAAATAAAATCTGAAGCTGGAAATTTACTATACAGATAACGAAACTACGATAAGCAAAAGTAGATTATGAAGTAGAGAATACATGTGGGGAAGTAATGCCCGTGTTGTATAAGTTGCATGTATACAACACGCAATGCCAAGAAAAAAAATTACATTTCTTAGCTGGAAACCTAAACCAATATTTTCATGCAAGTAAGATACAAAAATTACCAGTTTCACCCTTGGTTACAAGGTTCCAATTAACAACTCGAGGCTCAACTGCACTGAGAAGCTCAAGAAAGAATAACCCATTTGAAAGGCTCTTATCCTACATAAAAAATCGACAAATCCATCAACAACCAGGCAAAAGAGTTCTAGATCATCCCATGAGCAAAGCATGTAGACACACACAATTATAGGTAAACAAAAAGGCCAACCCCACCTTGAAACTCTCAATTTTAGATCTTCTGCCATAACTCCTGACTTTTTGGTTGGCCCAGTTCAATATATCAGCATCACTCATCTCCCTCCCTTGGAAACGGGTTCTTAGTTTTTTCACAAGTTGAAGCATATTAAACCTCATCAACTGCCAAAGGAAAGCTGCAAGTAAACCAGAGGTAACAAAACATGAGAACCAAGCTTGCAATACTAAATAGAAATTTAGCCTTCGTTTTCATGCGTCATTTGTTTTAGTAAAAGTCAAGGTTCGCCTACCTATAAGTCCCCTTTTCACAGAAAATTGCATACACCAAACATCACCTCACCAAATCAACGAATATAGAATTGCTTTACATAAGGCAATGGAAATGATTACTCAAAACAAAGATAATCATAAACCATTCCTGATAATGTTTATTTAAGTCCATCTGACTATCCATCCAATTGGTATTAGACATAATGGGCATTTGGTTAAGATCTTATAGATGATTTTTTGCAAAGAGCCAAAACGTTTGGTTGGATAGAGTATACTAATACAGTTGATTTACCTTGAGCAGCACTTCAATCATTTATATGTATTTATACATTGCACACAACAAGGAACTGCATCTTGAGTTTTGAGTTATAAATAAAAGAAAGAAAACGCTTACCAAGTATAAGCTTCTTATTCCCTTCCACAAAATCATTACCAGCCACATTGACTAGAGAAAGTTTCAACTGCATCCCTATACTAACAACTTGGTTGCAGTTCTCTACTTTCCTAAATGGCATTTTTATTGGCGGTTTTGTGGCATGCTTCCAGTTCACAGATCCTGGAGATACTTTATCCATCACTTCCAGAAGAACCCACCTATAAACATGGTACCTTTGATTAGTGTTGATATATAACAAGATGGTAGATGCCAGAAAGAGAATGCAAGTACAACTCTAGTTCCCAAATCATCAGATGACGTGTAGTTCCAGTAAGGTAAATGTGTTACACCCAAAGTTGGAAGTCTAACTATGCCCATAAGTTAGCTGAAGGGTGGAGGGTCCCCTAGTTAAGTACCCATCCACGCTTGTGGATTCAATGTGGGATCGAAAAAGAAACAGCATAATGCTAGTAAAGATATGTGATCCCTTTGAACTCAAGTGATTGGTGATGACTTTTATGGAACTGGAATACTTACCCATTCCTGAGATCCTCAAATAAGTTGTTGATATACATTGAAATTCCTAAGCTATTGATCCACAGGCGGAAGCACCTCTCCTCTCTAGACATTAACTCATCATCTGTCATCATTTCTGCAAAAGATGCCTTTTTATTGTCTGATGACAAGCCATTCCTGAGCAAAGAAATATCATTTCATTCAGAAATTTCGAAAGATTTGAAATAAAGCTACTCAATGAATTATAAATTCTTAAAGAGATATGACAGCCGCCTATCAGTCTCTATAATGCATAAGTGGGGGATAATACATCAACCACACCAGATATATCTTTTTATCATAGAATAGCATATATGAGATACAAGCTGATTATCAGCATGTACCAGCTATATACCAGTGGAAGCACTTGACAAGGAGATGATACACGAAGCAAATATGAGGGAGAATATGTTTTATGATCATGCAATACATCATTTTCTACTCAAAAAGGTTTATAACATTTCATGAGACATAAAATTTCTGAATAATAAAAGTCATTTTTCATCTGCTGAAAGATTTAAATGAATAACGAAACCAATCTGGTTCTGCACCTTTCATGGAATATCTGTGCAACAAATGCAAGATTCAAATTGGAAGATCCCTCCACAATATCCTTGGGAGTAAGATATCTTTTGCAGTTCATGTTTTCTGCATGCTCAAGAACCATATCAGCCCTTTCATAGGGATCCTTTGTATCTAAAGCCACAGGGTTGCAAAACTCCGGAGCGAGTACATTAAGCAGGTAAACATAAGCCTCTGCATCCTGCAACGTGAAAGGACTATGACATTGCAACATCTAAAGACACTTGAAAGTATAAGTTGAAAGCACAGAAATCCCCTAAGAGACAGATAGTTAAGTGGGCAGCAACAATCATGAACCGTATCAATGACAACCAAAAGTCACCAAGGTCCTTAGTTGATCCCTAATTCACTAATCCCAAAACGGTGGTACAATTTTGCTTCCTGAGTTGCATAAATGTCAAAAGAAAATTCTCCAGATTATTTGACGGGGGTAGACAAAGCCTACCTCATTGGTAGTTGGTTACCTTAGAACCCAAATGATACTAATGTCACTATAGAGTGGTAGACCCAATCATCAAATCAAAAGAAAAGTATAGCAATTGTCAATTGCAACTACATTATCAACTCCAAAACAAGCATACCTTCACATCAGAAGAAAAGTTTGTCACTGTCTTTTGGTAGCCTCCTTTTTTTAGATGAAAATTCATCCATTTCAGCAGAAGTTTTTCAGGAGCAAGCCCCAGAAGCTCCTCAACATCCTGCATATATTAATGACACCTAATCAAAGTGTACAATTTAGCTCATTCTGAATTACACATTTTTTAATGAAGAAAGTATCACTGTAGAGTCGTAGAGAGTTGAAGGAAATGTGATCTATACAGTGTTGTCCTCCACGATTTCTAAGAGCTGGGGTGTTTTTCTGAGGTTGAGATCTGCCAGTAGTTGGATCTGAAAGTGCCATCCATGTGTCAAGAAAATAGTATATAAGTGGAGATTCAAGAATTCCATCTAAACTTGCTAACATTTACCGATTACAATAACCAAATCCTCTCGATTATACCTTCCACCCTATTATTCAGACTAAAGCAAACTGATTGTTAAGAAACGCTGTGAAGCGAAACCTGCTAACCTTTATAATTTGAGATATTAATCCAAGTACCAGATGAGGCTGCATGATCAAACAATTTAAGTAAGAACTTACAGCATAACCTAATGAAATAACCTCGGTATGAAAACCAATGAATGATCAACTTACTCTTCCTTCAACAAGATCCTGAGTACCAATATTGACTACTGTGCATCCAATAGCCTTTGCAGAGTTCAAACAGAGGGTATGATTCTCATTTCTTTCCCAAAGGTTCAGTACCTTTTTTGTGTTAATAGCCCGCTCATCTATTGTACCAGGCACTGCGACATTGATAAGCTTGCTGAAATAACCAATAAACAGTTAAATTACCAGAAGTTATCATCACTAAAGTCAATCAGGCGTGAAACTTTGATAATGTTAAGTTCGAGTACCATAACAGGACTCCGCCCTTGGCAAGGTCAAATAAAGCATTTGTGGATGGATCTATTGGCAGGAACTGCTTCAAAAATGGGTCATCCCTGAGGTAGATATTGATATGCGCAGCATATGAAGCCTGTTCCATTTCATTGATGGTGTGAAGAA
This sequence comes from Leonotis leonurus, assembly GCA_026898415.1. Taxonomy (NCBI): domain Eukaryota; kingdom Viridiplantae; phylum Streptophyta; class Magnoliopsida; order Lamiales; family Lamiaceae; genus Leonotis; species Leonotis leonurus. Next base: position 3,750,300 of record JAPKLX010000016.1, on the reverse strand, counting down.
GAGTTGTTGTGGTTGCCTTCAAGAAAGAAGAGGTCTTTGAATTCCCCGATTTGGCATTGGCTTTATTTCTTATATCCAAATATGCCTGATTATTCAGTGCAATAACAGAATAGTCACCAACCATTCATCAAAGTGCTCAAACCTCAAGCAGAAGAAACTGAGTACTATCTACTCCATCTAACTGAAATGATTTGATGCCATCAGAACACTACAATCATTTGGAATCAAATTCAAGGAACCAAATTCCACCCAACAGGGAGACTACAAACTGAACATACGAAGGGTGTAGAAAAGCTTACCCTGAGGAAACCTTCAAAATCTACCTCTTCATTCGTATCAGAATGTGATTCTCCCAATTGTTTTCTAATCTCCTCCTCGTTATATACATCATTCGAACTCTTCAGTTTCATGATTAACGATGGTATATCTCCAACTGTTACTTTTCCATTCTGATTGTTCAACGATATAAACTACCAAAAACAGAACGCAAATAAACGACCAAAAACAAAAAATAAACGACCAAATATAAAAGATTAATTCAAGCAGGAAGCAAGGGACCCAATGCCCAAGAAGAAAACCAACAAAATTAAACAAAATACAAGTCCAGAAAACATCATATAGAAAAGCAAGCAAGGGAAATATGAAGATTACTTTGGATTTGAGGCCTCGAAGCTCGACTTGCGTGAACTCGCTGTGAAGCCCTTGATCAGAAACCACCACTCCCGCCATCTTCTTCTCGCCCCGCGCCCAATCAAATCGCGGGGAAAATTTTGTTACAAATCACCTTAAAAATTGGAAATGGCAATTCAGCCACAAGAGTCCACGATCGCCGGATTCGAAATCTCTGCTTCAATCCAAAAAACACCAAAAGATGCGCAGTAAACCAACCATGCAAAACAGATGCAAATCCAATCAATGTACGCGCTTCAATTCCTGAAAAAACGGAATGCAACCGCAAAAAAACAATCCGGCAATGATTGAGTCATTAATAAATACGATAACAATGCATTCGACAGACGTAGCAAGATCTCAAAATGGCGAATGAACGCCGAGAACGGGAGAGAGGAGGCGTCCTCGAGCAGTTCCCGATCACATGCATACCTTGTGGATACAATCCGAGATTTCTGGATCCTCTTTCTGACTATTGGAGGAGCAAAATCGGAGTATCGCTTGCAAGTTGCAATAGGAATGGAGGTGGAAATGCAATTACTTCCTTCCGCGAAGGGCAAGGACACAGAGAGAAAGAAAGCACGCAAAAAAAAACAGAGACGAGTTAATGGTAATGTAAGAATGTATGGAGGAGGCCCAGTTTCGGTGGGGGGTGGAGACCCCCACGCAGAGGTCGTTGACGAGTGCGGCCCACGCGCTGTTGCTACTCTCAACACCTCACTTTCGATAATCTCCATTGCCGTTTCCTCTGTTTTATCCTTTTCCCTTTCCTTCCTCTTTTTTCGCCTCCAATTTTCGACCATTTATTCTTTTTCTTATTTATAGCAATTGCTATTAATAAAATTTATTTGCATTATTTTTATACTTTTTAAATAAATCGCAAACTTATATTTCATTTTTTTTTTTTAATTTTATTTTGAATCTCACAAAACAATTTGCATAATTCGGTTTTATCAAGCTTTTTGATAAACTAAAATGCGGTATACGAAAATTTTACACATTTCTATATGTTAACGATCTAATTTCCAATGTTATGGTTTATTAATGTAATCATCTGTCTTGAAATTTTATATGAACCGCTATTTGTGTTTATTAATGTTTATTTTGATTGATTGATAATAATTTTATTAATTTTGAATTACTTAAACAATTTTATCGTTCAAATACTTAATCATATATTTTATCAATATAATTTACTATTCAAAGTAAATGCTATTTAAAAAAAGTCACGCTTTCTCATGGTATTGTAAACAAATGTTATTTATATAAAAAAAACTACCTCTAGATTAAATGATCGTTTTATAATGCATGATTTGTTTTCTTAATTTACACACTCGTTTCTTATGATCATAAGTTGTTTCATGTTTAGTGGAACGTACCATGCATGGAATATACTCTAAATTAATAGGATAATGATACGTAAATAAGAAGAAATTTAAAAATTGTATTGTCATTTACAATTTATTATTTATTATTTTGCTAAATTATAATGTTATAATATAAATAAAATTGGAAAAGATTTGTAATTACATGTAATTTATTTCTATATATGATATAATCATATTACATGTGTTTTATTAGGGAAATCATATTTAAATCAAGAAAAATATCACATTCCACATAAGTGGAGAACACAAAAAAAATGCATTATGTTGACTTGAAAATTATATATTTTTTCATACTGAATTTATTACATAAAAAATTAGGGACATAAGTTATAAGTAATGTAAAGTAAGGTCTATACTTTAAAATAATGTGAGCTACTAAACTGCCTATGCCTAACCTCCAAGTTTACTGCTCTGCTACTAATATTTAATGGCCCTACCAATTATTATAGGTTTCAATTATTTAATGAAGTGATTAAATTAATTGACTATATAGCAGTGGCGGAGCTACAGTGGGGTTAGGGTAGGCCGAAGCCCCCCAAATTTTTTTTTTTTAGTTCTTAAATTTTTTTACAAATTCGAATTTTTATGCTTCAGCCCCGCCGCTATGTTGCAGAGAAAGATTTTTCCTAATTGTCGGAAGCTTTACCTTTGTCAGCCCCCGTCGTCTCGAATCGAAGTCAAGGTTTCGTATAAGGCTGCTATAGCCATTGTTGGAGACTTGAGTTGCAGCTTTTAGGAAGAGGAAAAAGAAAGGGGGAAGAAGAAGAATAGTCAAAAGACAAACTTACCCTTATTTTTTAGTTTATAATTTGTGTGGCTTTTATATCAAACACGTCTTCTTCCCTTTTTAAAAAACTACACACGATTTTTAAAATTAAAGAAATACACAAAACATAATTAGGAAAATAGAGAAAAGAAGCAGACACACTCAACTCAACACATTCTGTTTCGTTTCGTCTCTTAAATATATAAAAGCTTAGGATTTTAATATTTTTTATAGATAAAAAATATAAGAAAAATATATTATTTATACAATAGCAAAACCTAAACCTATTAGGATTAATATTGGCCAAAAAACATGGGCCCAAAAAATTCGGCTCGGGGTTTACCGCCCCCGAACCCCCATTTAACTCAGCCCCCCTATTGGCAATTCCTAGCTCCGCCCCTGCTATATAGAACTGATAAAAATGGTCCGAATCCATAAGCCGATCCAAAAGCTCAGGGTTTAGGTAGGTTTGGGCTTGAAAAAATACGGGCCTAAAAAGTCCGTTCCAAAATAGCCCCCAGCTTGATGGGCTTTGGGCTAAAAAGTCCGGGATTTTCCGGCTAAAAAGTCCGCCCGATAATATAGGATAAAATCTTATTTTTTGTAATTGTTAATTAATTTAATTATCATATTTATATTTTGTATGACTTTGATAGATAGTGAATAAAAGACTATTAAAGTTTTAATTGTTTATTTTAGGATTGTTACATAATTTAAATTATAATCTTATGATATTTATATTTTGTGTTTTTAATTTATTCATTCATAATTTTATTAATATTTGAAGATGTTAATTGCATAGTTTAATTTTACGTTATAAACGTCAAATTTTCAAAACAAGATCTATTTTATTTTGAATAAATTAAATTTTGGGTCCGCCCAGAAAAAAGCATGCCCGCCCGGGGTTGGGTTGGGCCTCACATTTTGAAGCCCGAAAATATTTAGGCGGGTTTCAAAATTATGAGAAGCCCGATGGACCGGGCCCGCTACTTTTGCCACCCCTACATATGGATGACCATAAAATAAAATTAGTAAGTTATTTATAAAAAAAATTGTGACATCTCATATAAAATAAAGGGGTAAATGCTAAAATACTCATTTTGATAAGTAAAAAATAAAAAATACCCACTTAGAAATAAAAGATAAAAATACCCACTTTTTACAATATCATGATGAAATTGATCATGTGCTCATGTTATTCAAATTCAAAATAACTTGAATAACATGAGCACATGATGAAATTCATCATGTTATTGTAAAAAGTGAGTATTTTTTATCTTTTATTTTTAAGTGAGTTTTTTTTATCTTTATTTTATGAAAGTGGGTAATTTTACCTATTACCCCTAAAATAAATAATGAATGTTATACTTATGGATTTAAATAGATTATCCAACATTATTAATTATTTCTTTTTATAAAACAAAAGGTTTTGTTGCCATCTCTAGCCTAGCGAGTTTCCACTTGTCAGATTCATGAGTTACGGAGACGGTCCTACATGAGTATCGTGACGAGAACATCGCATATTTGATGGGGGAGATTGTAATATTCTGTATTAAATAAGTAATGGATATCGATACAATAGAAATAAACTTTAATGAACTAGTAGCAATATGATTAATTTTCTTGGTATGGTGATGAAGAACACCAAAACGTGAGAAAATATTACATTTTGACGTAAGGTTTAGTATATTTTAATTTTTTTGTACATAATTTTTACTTCCTTTTATTTAGTAGCACTCACAATATGCATTATGCATGTGATTATAACAATAATAAGTGCTAATTATTTTGATATAGTGAAGACACTAATTACACCACATGTACTAAGTAATGGCCATTGAAGGTTATCAACCACATGATTATTAATCTTTTGATCTAATTAACCATATGATTATTATCATTTAATGACTTCGAAATTAATATTTAAATTAAAAAATTGCAAATTCATGTGATAGAAATAATTAGGGATGACACGAAATAGCTTGAAAGCGATATGAAATTTAATGTGATAAAAAATTACATTTTTTCCGAGCAAATTCGATATACAGTAAAACCTCTATAAATTAATAGCATTGGGACCATGAGATTTTATTAATTTAGAGAGATATTAATATATCGATAAATTAATATTTTATTAATTAAAAGAGTGACTTTTTAAATTCGACAAATTTAGTTCATATTTATTGAAAATAAATAAATTTATATATGTTTCATTTATTATATTCATGCATCACCAAATTCTTTGTAATTAATTAAATATAATCATATACAAAATTCATTCAAATGAAGCAATCTCAAGCGACTCAAGTGAGACGATCTTTGAAAAGAGCCTTCATGAGCTAGATAATATGATTAAGGATGTTGATTATCGCAATGAAATGGACATCAACAAATTGGTAGACTATCCAGGTGAAAATGATGAATGTTTAATTGTTCAAAATTTTGGAAGAAATTGTTGCTGATATTATTGAAAATCCTACTAATGATGAAGTTGAAGATGATTCAATACTATTGGAACCAGTCACGTGAAATAAAGCTTTGAGGACGACAACAACTCTTCACAATTTTTTGTTGCAGCTAGAGAACTCGACACCGAAAGTTTTGGGTGCAATTAAAAAAGTTAAAGATGAAATACAATTATATTTAAATTTTAATAAAAAACAATTAACAATAAATTCATATTTTAGCAAATTATCATAGTAACTATAATTGTAATCTTTATGAATGATTAATTTAGAGTTTTAATGAGACCTATATTTTATAAATGGATTTTTCGAAAAATTATTATCTTATTATCTTATCGAATTTGATGATTTTTTACAAAGGCCCAAGTCGGGACCGGAAGATTTTATTATTTTAGAAAGTTTATTAATTTATAGAGTATTAATTTATAAAGGTTTTACTGTATTATTGAACTTATGTGGAGTATAAGCGATTTAGAGAATTACAAATTATTAATTTTGTTTCATTAATAATAATTTAATTTAACCAAAAATTTATCATATTTTTTGTAAAAGTGGATCATTAATGAAATGTGAGTATAATTTTATACAATTATAAACGTATGGAAAATTAATTATAAAATTGTAAAAGATATTATATTCTCAAATTTAAATAATATTTAATTTGTACGAACTTATCAATTTTAAGTATGAATAGTGAATAAAATTAAATCATAATCGCTTCTTATGAAATGTATGAATTTACCACTTTCATACCAAATAATTTGTATTTTACAATATTTTTTAACTATTTGTTGCTATTTCCATAATTTTTCTTTAGCGTTAGCTAATTAATTTATAAACTAAATAATTTTTGCAATTAACATTTCACTAAATATAAATATACTATAGTTTAATTAATAATTCGGCCGTACATATTATTATACGAGTAAAATCATACATTTACATAAAATAAAAATAGAATATCAGTATTTATATAAATGAATATTTTTTATATTTTATTTTTAAGCAAGTACTTTTTTATCTTTTATTTATTAATACGAATATTTTAATTTCTATCCTTTTATTATTATACTAATTTTATTTTTAAATCGTGACACAAAATATTTAATATTTTAAATTTAAATATATTCAATTTTATGGTGTTTTTCTCGGTTAAAAAAATTAAATTCGAATTTCTCACAGCATAATTTTTTAAATAGAGAGAGTAATTTAATAATATATATAAATAAGAAAAGATTTAATAAATTTTATTTTCAATAGACTGAGCTTTTCTTAATTAAACACACTACGCAGTTATCGCTCAACGCTGCTGACTCGATCCGCCGTTGCATCCGCGCCGCCGTCTCCGCTTCACCGGAGTAACCCATATTGCACTCTATCGAGGTGAATATATGATCTCTTTTCTATATTGAGGAAAGCCCTAGATATTGGCTTGCTTTATTGTAGTGGGTGTACGCGTATTTGCGATTTGGGTTATAGTTGCGCGGATTGATTTTGAATAAATTGGGTACTCAGTTATCTTCATGGGTTTTTTGTGTGTTCATGTTCATTGTCGAAACATGCGACTGAAATTAAGGTAGAGGGGGATTTGATTAGTTTTTTTTTGTGTGTTCAGTCGAGGTTATATGGTTGCGCAAAGTAATTGTTCTATAGTTTGGAATTGAAAAAAAAAACAAAAATGCTAACTTTGATAGTGGGTTCACTTATTACGTGAATTCAGAGAAAGGATTTTAATTGAATTGTAATTCTAATTACAGTACAATGCGACAAGGGTTATAATTCACCCAGCTAAGAGAAGGCGTGAAAATATCAAAATATAGCTATGAAACTAAGAAATTGACTAAACTTACTAGTACAAAATAAGAAACTAATTGTAGACATTGATCAAGCCAAGGTAATGATCTCGGCGAAATCCGACTGAAACTGAGGCACTAAATCTGTTTGGTTTTTGGAAATTGCTGTTGGTTCGGCCTACAAAAATTAGCCAGGCTAGGTCGGTTCCGGGGACAATAGATAAATATGAAAAAGGCTACCTGAAAAATATGTAGTATATATTATTTCAATCTCAGATGACTGTAGCTAGTGAGTTTTTTACTTGTTTGCCTCTCTGTAGAACAGACAGTGGAATTGGGATTGACTGATGCTTTTTGATCTCCTGAGTCCTGCCCTCTATTTGGCTGATATTTGTGATAGTTTACCATCTTCTTTATCTGTTAACTTTCATATTTATTTTTGGAAGTATAGTGCAATGCATACTGCAAACAGTTTTAAATGCATAGAGAACTTAATAAAACTCGAAAGGCTAACTGCACATTTTCCTCTATATATCGTCGTGTGCTCAATAGATCCCGAATTTTATCTGTCATCAAAATTCAACGAATTATTTTGTCAATTTCTTGAAATAGAATTCGAACTCAGAGAGGATTGGAGTTTCCGAAAAAATGAGCATTGTGCCGAAAGAAACAATTGAGGTTATAGCACAGAGCATCGGCATCAGCAATTTATCTCCTGATATGTTGCCTGCTCTAGCTGCAGACGTAGAGTATCGCGTCCGAGAAATCATGCAGGTCATTATTTCTGAAATGGCCTTTTGTCAATCATTTATTTTACTTTCTATGCAGCTTATGAACTACTATTTTGATGCTTATGATTTTGTACTCATAAAGGTCTTACTTACATTGCATATTTGTTTCAGGAAGCTATCAAATGCATGCGGCATTCGAGGAGAACTACTTTAACTACAGATGACGTTGATAGTGCACTTGGTTTAAGAAATGTGGAGGTGTATTTAATTATAATATTCTATTTTTTATTTGTAGAGTCATGATATTTGTTTGATTTTTTAGATGCAATAATGTACTATAATCTTTATTTGGCTTCCGAAGCATGTTGGAGCACACTTCTCGTATGTGCTGTATATTTTTTTGCATTGTTTGTGCAATTTTTGGCAATATATTGTTGGTTGTGAGTTTTGACAAATATATAAATCATTCAGCCAATATATGGGTTTGCATCTGGAGATCCATTGCGATTCAAAAGAGCAGCAGGGCACAAGGATTTGTTCTATATAGAAGAAAAGGATGTGGAATTCAAGGAAGTACGTGATCTTGACTGTCTTCTGTATATCAGTCAACCTACTGTAACTCTGCCAGTCACATTTATTTTTATTTGCGTTATATAGGTGATTGAAGCTCCTCTACCGAAGGCCCCATTAGACACTGCAGTGGTTGCTCACTGGCTAGCTATTGAGGGAGTTCAACCTGCTATTCCAGAAAACCCGCCTCCTGAAGCTCTTCAGAGTATGTATTTATCTTTGTGTTGTATCATACCCCTGTTTACACATGCATTGAATAATCTATAGCAGCCTTTGCCCTTCTACAAAAAGCTTTTATATGTTGTCCTCCTTTTCCTGCTCGTAGGACTCAATACAATTTATGTCAATGTGTGAATTTCTCAAGTTTCATAAGATGATCGGTTGTCTTATGTATCAGTGCTTTCACTGCCTGCGGATAACAGAAAGACTGAAGTCAAAGAGGATGGAGTGGCTGTTGATATTAAATTACCTATAAAGCATGTGCTTTCGCGGGAACTTCAGGTTTTTTTTTTTTTTTTTTTTTTTTTTTATATATATTCCCGTGGGGTAAGAATTACGTTTAATGATTTTCTTGCTTGTGGTGCAGCTTTACTTTGAGAAAATTACTGAGTTGACTGTGAGCCGATCTGAGTCCCCTCTATTTAAAGCAGCATTAGCAAGCTTGGCAACTGACTCAGGGATCCATCCCTTGGTTCCTTATTTTACATTTTTTGTTGCTGATGAGGTAAACTCATAATTTCAATCTAGAATAACAAAGAACCGGATGACAAATGTTGAACAGTAATAATGACAGGTAACTCGGAATTTGAACAACTTTTCGCTCCTTTTTGCTTTGATGCGGCTTGTCTTGAGCCTTCTTCGGAATCCTCATATACACATTGAACCATATGTAAGTTATTTTTTCATCTACGCATTTTCATCTCATTTCTTTTCTCTTCCCTGGTTTAGGTGTTCTCATTTTTTTCTGCATGGATTTCTCCTATTTTCTTCTATCACTAGTTAACTTTAATCTTATAATATTAGTTTTAATATTCCTTTTCACTTGTCATGGTGTTCTCATTTTCTAATTAGATTGCAGTTCCTTTACTCCTTATTTCTCAATCTACACACATGGGTTTGCTAATTGTGACTTTTTGTTTGGTTGATAATCCACCAATTCGAATTTGTCTGTCATGTTTTTTCTAAAGAATGTTTGTGAATGTCAGTTTCTTTATGGCTTCAATTTTTTATCAGCTGCACCAACTGATGCCCTCGGTGTTGACATGCCTGGTTGCTAAAAGATTAGGAAATAAGTTCTCTGACAATCATTGGGACCTGAGAAATTTCACTGCTAGCCTAGTTGCTTCGATATGCAAAAGGTGAGTTTTCTAGTTACCTTCCACTACCTAATGATGATGCAAATTATTGGCTCTGTTAAGTCTTTTCTGTTAAAAGCTGGCTGCATCATGTGGTTTTGTAAGACTACTCTTTGTCATATTCTCTGCAGATTTGGCCATGTTTATCACAATCTCCAGCCACGTGTGACAAGGACATTGCTGAATGCTTTCATGGATCCATCAAAGGCTCTCCCTCAACGTTATGGTGCTGTTCAAGGGCTAGCTGCCCTTGGACCTAATGTGGTATTTCATGCTTCCCCCAACTCCTTTTTCTTCTATCCCCCTCTCCATATGTGTTTGTGTTGCGTGCACGCACTATTTGTGAATATATATCATAGATTCAATTTTACAAAATAAATGTACATTGTAACATTAGGATCCTTTGCTCATTCTCATATCCATGTGCCATGTTGTTTATTATACGCACTGACAAGTATGAACTTTGTTCATATGCATCATAATTAACTCTGTAAAACATGTTGACCAGGTTCGGTTGCTTATTCTTCCCAATCTCGAGCCTCATTTGCGGCTTCTGGAGCCAGAAATGCAACTAGAGAAGCAAAAGAATGACATGAAGAGGCATGAAGCGTGGCTTGTATATGGGGCTCTAATGGTAAGACCGTAAGATATTTTGATTCATTTTGATGTAACAAAGGATGCATATTAGAAATCTTTTCAGTAGCATAAGCCGTTTATAACTTATACAAACAAGCCTCAGGCCTCTGAATTTTTTGTACTGATTTTCAACATGTGAACTGCATTTCAGTCGTTCCTTTGATGGTGGAATGAGATAGCTGTATATGTATATAATAATCTTCACTCGAAAAGGCTCTCATCTCTTCTGCACACATTATAACTTATCTTTTGTTCCCAGTACAATCTAACTGACGGGATAATATCTTATTAGCGTGCGGCTGGTTTATGCTTGTATGATCGGCTGAAGATGATACCTTCTCTGCCATCTGCACCTGCACGTACTGTTTGTAAGAGCAATAGCAAAGTTGTGACTACACCCTCAAGTAAGATTCTCTTACTCTTTGCTGATCTAACATTTGTTTTCTTATAGCTTTTTGGTGTAATTAGTATTTTGGGCTTGGGTGACTATTGGATCGGTACTGCAATCTGAAATCTAGTCTCAGCTCCAAATGCATGTATGAACATTTTCCTTAAAACAAGTTAAAATTCTCAATCATCTACAATTATACAACTATTATGCATCGTAGTGTGTTTGTGTATATATTTGTTTTCGTGTCCAACTCGATAATGTTTGTCTCCTTGGAGTTGCACTTTCATTCGTTTCTATCAATGATGGCAAAATTAATGCATCTATCCACTTCAAAATCGTCTTCAGATAAACGTAAAGCCAGCATGGATAACATGATGCACCAACCACCATTGAAAAAATTGGCCACAGACAATTCCATCGGTACGGAAGCTGCAAACTCAGTGCCGATGGACATAGCAGGAGCTAGCGGTGGATATTCAACAAATGTTGGAGCGACCGACTCTAACATGCAGTCATCGAGGCCTTTGGCAAACAACAATGTGGGTGGATCAAGTAGCAGAAGAGAGATGGTTAGTGGCCAAGGATTAAAGGCTTCAGCTGCTCTTGAGCAGGCTTGGAAGGAGGATATCGATGCTGCGCAATTGCTGCCGTCACTTTATGAATATTTTGGTGAGAGCATGTTAACATTTGTTCCTTCACCCCAAGCATCCTTGTTCTTGTGATCTTTCCTTGAAAGAAAATTGTAGTGTTTATTGTGTTTTATGCTCTTTAGGAATCAAGATGGAGATCTTACTTCCATTACTCTTAATGTATATCTGTCTGCAGTTTTCTTGTTGAAAGGATTGTTGGAATAGATCCCATCAATCAATCTATACTTGATATTTTGTAGGGTTCCTTTTATGTGAGCTAAGATACATCTCATTAGGGCTGTAAACAAACTAAGCTACTTGCTGACTATTCGAGCATTGACTTGCAAAAAGCTCGTTCAAAGCTGGATGCTTTTATCTAGGGTAAAAATACTGAAATTTGGTGTATAACTTCCTTACCGTATTGAAAAAACGGTAATATCATAAATTATGTATACCTTTCACCGCAGTAACGTTATGAAGTTAACAGATTCTGTGGTATACTGAAACATACCGAAAATTTGATATACTGTCAATTTGGATATCGAACGTTAAAGAATTTCGCCAAAAAATGGTATACCATATTTCAGTACGGTATCAATATGCAAAGTATTTTATGTTGAATTTTTGGTATACCGAACTCTGTAGTATGATATATGGTACGGAAAATAATTTCGGTATCACCAAACCGACCTTTCCCGATTTTTATGTAGCAGCTCGAGCTACTCAATGCTCGGGTCATTGATTCAAGGAAATTTTAAATTTGTTTGTTCACGAGCATGTTACCGAGTTTGTTCGTGAGCTTTCAATCGAGCCTCAAACTATAATACTAGTTAATTTGTCAAAATAAAAACTTTATGACTTCGAACTTGAGTCCAAGTCGAGTCCAAACTTGAAAACAATATTATCGAGGAACATTTGAACCGAACTCGAATTCAATAATTAATTAGCAACCCAACCTTAGTTGCACAGTTCGGAGGTGTTAAACCAAAATTTTATCATTGCGATTTTATTTGGTGGAATTAATTGTTTTTTGTCCAAACTCAGTGTTCTCTAAACAATATGCAAAATTACAACACTCTGGTGAGTTGAATCAATAGGAATAAAATGATCAACAGCCCAAAATTATAAAACCATATTTATTTTCTTTCAAGGTACACAAACCAACATGTCATCCTTCAATGAATAAGAACCATGGATAGAAAGGGATTACACAAGGCCAAATGGAGTGCAATCTGATACATATTTCCAACTTGTTCCCATTAATAAAATTTCATTATGAATCTCGACACGAAAGGGATGCAACTCGTTGCTTTTCGTTTCCCTTGTAACACTTGACAACAGGGCTCGTAGGCAGCTCATTCTGATTCATTCAAAATAGGAACAATCAGAGGATTCATCTGTGCCAAGTACACAATCGCCCACCTGCGCATGCACAACAGGAACCTTAAAACATTGACAGAAATGAAAAAGAGCAGCTCACGGAATCGGAACCAGAGATACAAGGAAATGAACAGCAATGGCCTTTAGAAATAGTAATGCACCCTTCATTCTATGAAATTTATCAAGCATGAAGAAGTTGTAATATCATGATCTTTGTCTCCTACTATATTCTTAAACTAAAGCATCACAACACAGAGACATTCTCTATCTTGATACTATAGAAAAGACGATTAATGAGGATCGTCATATATTTCTTCTCTTTCACTTGTTTCAATGCTCATTGACATAGCGCTAGTATCTTAAGAGGTTGTCGAAGAAAATCGATAAGAGATAAAAGCAAGTCGAGGATTGTGCTAAGCAGATATACAGATAACTTACTGGACCTTCATGCACATATATACACAACTTACTGAAAGGAGATAAACTAACTGTATTGGAACTTTACCTCAACCACATCAAATTGGAAGTATAGATCAGCTATGAACATACATATGTAATATAATTACAAGGTCAACATGCATTGTAATTCTTTGTAAACAAGGAAAAAGAACTTACATCATCCAGCAGCAAACTGTGGCTGTAATAACCAATGTCAGATGTAACCTGCATCACATAGAACTATCTTAGCAATGTTTTATACGAGGAAATAAAGCATTCTCAAAGGAAAAAGTGAGTTTCCGAGACATAGTTTCTATCTAGATATATCAAGATTTAATGAATCAAGCTGCCAAAATTATCCAATTTGGAAGGCGATACCAACTACCAACTATTGTTTACCTAAAGAAAGCACATAAAGCAATATCTACACAAAGATCATCAAGAATACTACAAGCTACACGCATTGTTCTAGAGCAACCAAAAATTCTAGAGAGCTCAAAGCAAAGTACGAAATTTGAAACTGACAGCATAACTACTACTTCAGAAACTAAATGCCTTTGAGAACTCACACGCGTCCGCACACACATACCAAGAGAAAAAACCATCAGAAAAAAATAAGAAGAAGAAGAAGAAGAAGAAGAAGAAGAAGAAGAAGAAGAAGAA